>VUQG01043886.1:5074-20248 GCA_015106755.1 Etia nguti | reverse complement strand
AAAAAAAAAAACAATAACAAAAACAACACAAAACCAGCCAAAAAACAAGAAGCTCCTGGCAGAACATCAAATAAAGTACATTAAAAAAAACAACAAATTTCAGCCTTTTGATACAAAGTCCGACTTAATACTATAGCATAGAAAGTTGCCTATATTACACAAGAACACACTGAAGTGCATTTTGATGTAGTCTGCATGGTTATTATGTTGCTGTCACTTACACAGTTTTGCATCACCACCAGAGTCAAAGTGTGCACATCACAAAATGCTTAGCACTGAATAAGACGTGGTTGATAAAAGCACTGAGTCAATGCACGCTGGAATAATGTTGCTGATGTACTGCCTCGTATTATGCGCTTCCATTACACAAAAATATCAAATGACAGTGCAAAGTGGGAGCTAATGGAGTGGATGTGGTGCAGGTTCTGCTCAAGTTGTTAGCATTAAAACTGAGGCATCCAACAAGACAACAAGCAGCAATACCACTTTTAAAAGCAGCTGTTAGCCCGTCATTTATAACGCAAATCAATGTAAGTCGGTCCTTGCTTTGAGATTTCAAATCTCTGGTTCTCAGCAAGGATATCTGCAGGCAAGGAGCGTTAATGTAGCTTTGAAACTCATTTAGGTCCACGATAATTTCTCTTAGAGATGGAACCTTCCCTTCAGCGTGTAAGTCCTTCCACAATATGAGGCCAGTGTGGCAACCGCTGGAGGTATAAACCCAGTCCGCAGACCTCTGGCCAGTCGTCTGATATTCTCTAAGCGCCTTGGGCAGAGCTGATTTTGTAGAAGCAGCACAGCTGATCCAGGCTCTTCTTGAGAATCATTAGCTTCATAAATGATTTAAATCCATGAAGACTTGTTGGAAAAGAGGTTACAATAATAACATAAAATGGGCTTCTTTGGCACTGGATGAATTTTATGGAATCAATTCTGTGGAGTGCTCCCTGTGATCTCAAAGCCCAGATACAGTAATGCAGGCAGGATGTGGTCCCAGCTTGTTTTATTTCAAGTCCAACATCTTAACTGTGGCCATAAGAATCTTCTGTGTCCATATTATAAAATGGAGAAACCTGTAGCTTTAAAACACCTCATTCAATTGCAGTCTTTAAAGCAGAGATTGCCCTGGCCTTAGCTCCGATTCTCTCGATGGAGAAGTGAAGATCTAAAAGACACGAGATAAGCAACCAGTGTTATTACACTCAAAAATTGACGTTTTTCTTTTTGCATTAACGCAAGGTTGGGATCTGTGGGTGTGTGCACATGTGTCCACACCTACCGAAGTGACCTACGACTGTCCTTCTCCATGTTGTTCTCTGGTCCTTCGCTCTCATATGAAGCCAGATGCAGCTCTGCAACAATAAGACAAACAATAAGGGCTTTGTTTATTTCCTAAAGCTGACAAACTATACCAAACATTTGTATGATTTACATCTGCAAAATGCAGGGGAGACTGAATACTGACCGTCTTCGGTGAAAATGGGTGTTGTGACGAGGTACTGAAGGATTCGCCGGTCTCTGTCGAACGGACAAACGACCTGACGCCAAACCAGGAACTCGCTCACCTGTTTTGCAAGCTCCCACAGTTTCTGTGGAGACAGATTGTACAACAGATTATAAAGGGCAGATGAAAGAAAAAGCATCATGAAGGAAAATGCATTGCTCTTTTAAGCCACAAGGGGGAGTCACAACATCACATGTACAAGCCTGAACTTGTACGCTACAAGTGTGTCCTAACCTCAAAGTTGATGTGTCCACTGGGCAGCCTGCTTGCACAGCCTTCATTCAGAAAGTAGATGTCTTTAATGAGGAGACTGAAGAAAGGAATCACAATCTGGAGAAGAAACACACCAGCTCATTTACGTACACATTCACCACTTGGAGCTTTTTATTTTCAGAGTAAATCCTGCGTGCTCTCTCCCTCACCTTCTCCTGGCTGCTGTGTGCAGTCTCAGACCTCTGGGTAGCACCGCGGAGCGCAGTGCGGTAGTTACTGAAGTTACTGGATGGGTCCATCTGGTGCTGAATGAGAGCACACAAAAGAGACTGCCATCAAACGCAAATCCGTGTGGGCATGCTTAAAATTTGCACATGCTGAGGGTTTGAAACCTTGAGCAACTTAAAATCTTCAGTTTACAATACACGTATACAGGATTCACTGCTGCATGCCAATCGTCCTTACCTCCAGAATTTCAAACTTGTCCGTGTTGACTTTATTCCAGGTTTTCTTTAGTCTGGCGACAGGACTCATGTTCATCCCAGCTGGACACAGAGAAAGGGTGAGTAAATGCAGAGCACTTACAGGGTCAGATTGAGCCAACGAGCTGCATATGTGCCGTCAGATACTCACTGATGATGGCCATGAGAGAGTTGAAGTTGCCAATATTGAAACACTCCTGAGCAACATCGATGAAGAACTCTATGATCCGCGCTCTGTGTTTCTTCTTCATCGGCTTAAACGAGAGAACAAAGGGAGCAAGTCAGTACAAATTCAATATATGTACAAAATTATCCACCTTTGGAGTGTAGTAAGAATAGAAGAGTAGTTTGTAGTTCAGCAGTGCATTCAAAGGCGTTCCTTGGTCCAAAACGAATCACAACAACTTACCATACAGATCTCAGTGGCTACTAGATAGCTCAGTCTGTTGAACCAGCTCACATAAGCTTCCAGGTTGCTAGTTTTACGTTTCCGAAAGAACCCCTGAAACACAAATTATGCCATCATTAAAACAAAGAACAAGTCTAGATGTGACTGCATTTCTGTCTGTATTTCATTATTTTTGAAAGAAGTTAAACATTTAAAAACTGTGTTAAGGAGGCCTTCAGCCTTT
Organism: Etia nguti; assembly: GCA_015106755.1. Classification (NCBI taxonomy): domain Eukaryota; kingdom Metazoa; phylum Chordata; class Actinopteri; order Cichliformes; family Cichlidae; genus Etia; species Etia nguti. The sequence continues at coordinate 17,417 of VUQG01043886.1, read as the reverse complement.
TAACAAAAAAAATTTATGCTGTCTATCAGACGTGAGTCACAGAACGGACAATTTAGAAATTAAATTAGATTTTAGAACTTAGATATAGTTCATTTTATGGACCCCTAAAGCTCTGACGCCTTCATAAATTACATCACTCATGCTCAAATGTGAACTTACATTAAATTAGATCTGGACAACTTTTAGCTGATCATTTATCATTTTTAGCTAGCAAACGGTCCCAGTCATTTATCCAATGCTATTGGCTTATTATTTTAACGTTTCCCCTTTGTTTTTATTTAAGGCATGATTAACACTTGCATTTTATCAATTTCTGTAACTGAAAATTTCAACAGTTTATCCACAGCATTAACCAACAATCTTTTATACAAGATTTTATCTAGCTAAGTTATTTGTCACGTATCTTTAGCTAAATTCCATACATGTAACTAGTAATTTCCACCTTTTAGCATAATCTTAGCTAGCTGTTGCAATTGTTTATCTATTATCTTTAGCTAATAATTCAACTCATACTCTAAGCTAGTTATACTGCCAGAGCTAACAATTTCCAGCTTTTTCGATACTTCTAAAGTAATCGTTTACTGTATATCTGTTTTTTTTACTGATAATGTTTATGTTTATTCACAGATTGTCTGTAGTTGAAGTTGTTGGCTAACTTAACAATCTTTCAAATATGTGTTCCATAGATCTTATCTATTTTAATTATCTAATAAAATACCTTTTTGTTACTGATGTTTCTGCTTGGAGGTAAGTCTGCTCAATTCTTTAATTATGTTTAATTTCTGCTTTTTTTCCTTTTTCTCATATCAGTTAAGGTAATGTTTCCATGTACCTTTTGGCTACTTGTTGGTCTTCTATTAATATTTGTTCCCTGAGATTCAGCATCATCCGCATAATCTTCTTAAGGTTAGCCAATAAATTATTTTATAAATCAGAAATAGAATGAGACAGGCTGCTGCTCCTCTATAATTTCCTTTGCTAATGGATCCTGACAGCCTTCACACCCACACAACCTCTGGACCTGCACACTGAAGCCTGTGACGTGTCTGCTTGTTATTTTCATCTCATTTACATCTACTTTGGTGCCTTTTGTTTTTTTCTAAAAGGACACTCTGTGGTGAACCCGTTTCTCAGAGGCCCTTTTATATAAACAAACATTATAAAAGCTCTGTATAAATACATTTGACTTGGCCGTGATGATGTAATCTCAGAGATTCATGGCTCTATTAAATGCTTACACAACAGCGACAGCCCACTCCACTCCAAACTTCCCCTTCTACACTTCAGGACCCCTTTCGCTGACTCAACTGCTCTTTTATACAAAGTGGGTCTTATATAACTTGCACAGCACTGGTTGGAGCACGGCTACAAACAGTGGGTGAGCACTTGTTCTCAGCAGCAGTGATTGAATACGACCCTTCAGCTCACTTACAGGTCCCTCAGATTCACTTAGACATATGCAAAAGGACTTTTTCATACTGTGTCTGAGCTATGTTAAAAATAACACTGCACAAATTTGTTATCTATCTGCCAGTAGATTCTCTGATGTGGTTTCCAAAGCATATTTACTTCAACTGAAGCAGACCACAAATTACACCCAAAGCAGGCCCAGAATATACTTCAAATCAAAACAATAAAAATTGACTTAAAATAACTGCAATCATCTGCAGTCCTTTGATGCTGATAATTATAAAGAGGTCATGTTACTGTATTTTCAAGCCGTCTTTACTGCACGGAGTAAGCCGTAGCTGTTAGATCTATCTGCTAATTGCGACTGGAATGAGACTCATTTATATGATTCTGCACAAGCTCCCCATGTCTCCAGTTTTATCATGTAGAAGTTCAAAAGGAAAAAAGCAAAAAAAGAAATGAAAAGTAAACCTGAGCCTTTTGTGAGCTGCTTGTCCAAAACTCGATCTAAAAGGCTGGAGGTAGAGCTAAGCAAAGCGTTTTTTCATTCAAACTCAATTGTACCTTATGGTTCTCCAGAGGATCCTTCATGGCAAATGTCTGGATGAACTCCTCGGGACCAATAAAACTCAGTCGGTCCTGAGGGCAGAAAACAGAACATAAAAACAATTAGGACAATGACGACAGCATAAGACAGACGATCACAAAAGCTCGTTAATATAATCTACAGATGTGCTTTGAAGGACTGAAAACTATTTCTCTCTACAGAATATGATAATAAGCACAGCCACCTAAGTTTTAATGTCAACTTCCTACCAGTTCAATGTGTGTAAGCTGCTGGGCGAGGACGAAGGGATCGTCGCACACGCTCAGTACGTCGCTCCGCTGAGCCGATGCTTGCTTGCTCTTCAAGGAAGCGGGACGCTCCATCGCCGCCGCATTGAGCGCAGCCACAGCCTCCTCGTATTGGCCGAGGGCAGAGAGGCGTTTGATAAGACGCTGGGTCATCTGCTGCATGGCTCGCCAAGAGTACTGCAGCGTGACACACACACAGCACAAATAATGAAAACTAAGGCAGGGGGGTGAGAATTAACTTTGAGATATTTATGTTGAGTTACTGCAAATTCACTGCATTGAGAAGTTTTAACTACAGGAGCTATGAACGCTAACCTCGTCCCCTCGGGCCACGTGATGCGTCATGTCTTTAAGGCAGCGCATCATCCTCTCGTCCCTGAAGTCGTACGGAAACGTCTCAGTCCACTCGGTCAGCAGCTGCACCAGCTTAGGGGCCACCTCACGGAAACGAATCTGAAAACCATCAAATGGCGCACTAAGTGACACTCAGGCAGACATGATTTCATTTATCTTATGAGTAAATCTCTCTCTCTGGTCAATAATCTAAACGGCATGGCCCTCATATCTTTTAAAACACACAAGAGTAGCCACTGCTCGCTGTTTTTCTAAGAACATATTCTGCCATTATTTATTTTATCTTTGCAGTTTCTGTTTCCGAGTGTTCCCTTGCCTGGATTTTATTTGCTTGGAAAAGGAGAAAAAAAAAAAAAAAGCAGATAAATACTTTCTCTCAGAAAGAAGCATGTGGGTGAGAGAGCTTGTGGATTTTATAGTGGGTGGAAGGTTGTGTGGGAGCAGAGAGTGAGTGTGACGAGAAGAGAAGCAAATTATAGCCCTGTGTGTGTTTGTGTGTGTTGCCAGCCCACCTTATCCAGCAGGGCATCTCCGGACCGCTGCTGCTCCACACACAGGTGACAAACCCTCGTCATGAGCTCGTAGGGGGGCAGGAAGAGGCGTGAACTCAGCAGGAAAGTGAACACATACGACCTCTGATGAGGAGGAAAGAACAAGAAGAGAAAGGTCAACACAGCCAGGACAGCCGACCTTCTCAGACTCAACTCGTCTATTCGAGACCACTCTGTTTCTCACAAAAAGACCATGTTTACTGTAACGTACGTCAGGGTAGTAGTCCACTGTGGGAACCAGGTGCTGGATCAGAGCCTCAAGAGACGCAGACACCAAGCTATTGTCATGGTAACACATCTCCCCGTAGCTGGTGGTGACGCCGTGTCCGTAAAGCCGAGCTTTCGCCGCAGCTACGTTGTTGTTGTTACGACAGGACTGGTCGCTGCTGCTACCGCTGCTGCCGCTCGTGTGGCGATGTGCGCGGCCTGGACAGGAAGTGCTGTGCTGGCGAGGGCTGTGAGGCTGCGGCGAGGAGTATGGGTTCTCAGACAGACCGCAGCTGGTGTAATGATGCTCCTTCGCATTCACAGAGGAGACAGAGGCGCTCCGATAAGCCCCGCTGTGAGGCTGAGGTATGTCGTAGGGGTTCTCTCCAACCGAGTAGGCGCCATTGTAGATGTTCTCCCTCGCAGGTTTCGGGACAGTGCTGCTACGGTAGGGGCTCGTAGGTTGTTGGTGGTTGGCATTGCTGCTGTAAGGGACGCAGGAGCTGAACTTTCCAGCATATGGGGTTGTTGGAGGCATGATGACCTTTACAAAACATACAAGAAGTAGGTTAGGGTTGGGAAATAAAGATTAACAGCCTATTTATATGCAATTTCATACCATGATAGTACATTTTCTCAGTCAGCTGAGAAATAGATGATGGATAACATGCAATCTTGAATATATGTCGTTCACATGAAGATTCATCTTCTAGCTCATTTAAAGATTCCCAATGAGCCAGAGACAATAAACAGGCAACAGGGAGGGTTTTTTTAAGATAATTTAGATTTGCCTCCTGAAACCTCATTCTAAAGCAAATCTTTCTGGAACTGGGTATGAAATATCCCAGGAAAATTAAGAGATGGTTGCACAGCCTAAACAGGAAAAGGGCAACAATTGGTAGGTTTCCCAGGGTATCTGAAACAGTGGACGCCACAGGAAGAGGCCCAGTAAAAATAAAACATTGCATTTAGTTTGTAGAGACAGAGGTTTTTAAAGTGACACTCTGCATTATTCAAATAAAACCTGACAAGTTATAATACTAGACATGAAGGTGTTGAATGAAGTAGAAGGGCTTTTTTGATTGAATTAAAGCAGATCTTTGTTTTTCTTTTTTCTTTCTCCTTACCCTTACTGCAGTGTTTGTGTCCAATCAACCATCAAAAATTATTACTCCACATTGCACAAGCCAGTTTTAAAGAATAATTATGACGCAGTTTCTTTCGTTGATCGGCTAATCCATGATTTCCCAAAGGTTTCCCAATAATTATGGCACAAAACTTGTCAACAGACCGATCCTTTTATAGTCAATCTGAAGTCACAAAATCGTGACTAGTGTCTCTTGTAGCGTCTTACTGCGTTAACCTGCCCGTCTCTCTGGGAAGCTGAGTGTTGTGAAAATACGTTTGAGTAACTCCATCACGCAAAGCAAAGATTTAGGGATGTCTGTGAAAGGAATTACACTTAATCACATAATTTTACCCCTCCCCTCTCTATCCTTTCTGGTTCTGAACACAAACATTTCTCCTTTGGAAATTTACAGCTTGGAGAAAGTCATTTGTTGGTGAAAATTTCTACAAATCAGCTTATACTCACAACAACAACCTGGCAGATGACACAGCAGCAGTGATTTCCCCCCCCCTTTGTCTTAATGGTTAATATAATTGGATTTGAGTTGGGTAATCTGATCCCAGATCACCACCGAGGCGTGCTTTAACTCTGGAGCCATCTTTATCCTGCTACTGTTGTCTGTCTTGGCACCACATGCCAGCATAAGCGAGCCACACACAGTTACATACGAGCAATGCACATATACTGTGCCAGAAACAAAACCCTGCAGGAATCCAGCAGACTTTTGTTTGTCCATCACAGCGCCGACAGAGGAGTGTCTGCCTGAGCCAACATCTTACGCACACACACACCCTTGTCCACAATGGCGCCTAGCCCCATGCCGGTATAATCCAAACACACACACACACACACACAAACAAATGATGGCTTGAGCGACGCACACACACACGTATACCACAGTGTTTGGCATGTTGCCAGTGTAAGCCAGTCCAGTGCCAACCCATCTTATGAACTCTGTGATCTCAGCCTGCTGTTCTTCTTCTAACTTAGTTAGAGATTACGGTGTCTTTACCTTCCTCGAGTTACAAACGCAATCTGGAAAAGCATGGCTGCGGTGGCCCAAGTTGAGATAAGAGTCCTCTGAGTAATATTTACTCCAATGTAGATGCCTTTTTCTCCTTTCTTCAAGCTTCTGTTTGCATTGGAAGGTGACCTTGTGCAAAGGGGGAAAACTAAGAAATTCAAAAACAATCCTGTTTTTCCACACGGACTTCCTGAAAAGTTGACCCTTTGGATAGTTGCGGCTTCCCTGCTGCTGCACTGCAATTGCACTCTTTCTAAATCATAGGTTGGACTCTGCGTGAATGACTTAATGATGGCATTGGGAGTATAATTTCATATTAAAAGCATTGTTTATATTCTCTTGTTTGTAAACTTTGAAGATTGAAGGCTTAAGAAGCAGACTGATGTGGATATAATAATACAGGAAAAAGCAAAAAATGTACAGTGATGTAAGAACATTTTTACCAAGAAAACCACTTTTGTACTAGACCGTTAAAAATCCTAAAGGCTGCACGTCTGTGCATTTTCTTACCAGCTGGCATTGAAACACGACTGCAGCGCCCGTTGGCTAAAATGTCATAACCCAGTTCATCAAATGGTTAAAACAAATTGAACTTTTGATGGTGCAGCAGGAAAATCTCATCCACTAATGGATTTACACCAATGAAACGTGCTCACGCTGCATCAACAAGACAAGCCAATTCGGCGGATTTAAAAAGGCCTTCTGTACATGAAAGCTGCCCGTGTCTGGCTTTTAATGAATCTGAAGGCGTTGTCAGAATACTTTTTTCTAAAACCATTTAATGTGGTTTTAAAGAGTACACCTAGCAATGCTGTGCCCTACAGGAGGAGGGGGACGGGGCGGGGGGGAAGGTCTTCAACAATAGAGGCATTATCTATCCTGTCATGGCTTTAACAACCACACAAAGACCCCCAGGAAGAGATCAGAGCAGATCCCAGCAGATCAGACACACACGGCAGCTTTCACACACTCTGCTCTCCGCTGTCAGGCCATACGACGCCCAGCCTCTGCGTGAGCCGAGCCTGGGATCATTTTTACATCAGTCAAACCAGAAAAGCAGACTTTACTCATTCTTCTCTAAGGTGGGACCTCTTATTATAGCTCTTGTGCAGTGAAGTCACAAATAATAATCTGCCAGGCTGGAAACAAGGACAATAGGTGTGACAGACTTTTTGTTTATGACTTTAATAAAAGAGCATATCGAAACTCATTTACTGACCTTAGTAGAGATCGCTTTGTTTATACAAAATAAAAGCTACAAGGTACTGACCTCAGAACAGCCTGGAGCAACTGCCTGAGCTTAGATGAGACAGAGGTTTGTTTGACTCCTGCTTTTTTTTTTTTAAACATCTAATAAAATGTGAAGCCTTTAAGCAGCTGGCCAGTAGCAAGAAAACAACAGTCACGTTTTCTAAATTAGCACCTTGTCTTCTGCAAAGTTCAGCATGTAGGTTAACACAGTGTGTACCCATAAAAACGGTTCATGAGAGGAGCAGCCGAGTAAGCTGAAGCCAGAGCCTGTACCTGATAAGAGGATCCGTAAAACTACTTGTGAGAGTGTTATAATGTCAATGTACTGCAGTGCTATCTTACTTCTACTTTGTACCCAATGTACTTTGACACTAATGAGCCACAACAGACAAGGTGGGTGAGTGAGAGAAGCATGACAGTCTGGAGGAAACTCCTGACAGCCAGGATTATCGTTATCAATAATGAGGCCAAAGTTCAGACTGTGCTCATAACACTCATTTGTGGCTTGCGTGTAGAAGAGTTAACCTTTTAAAGAGAAGTTGTACAATGATGTCACTGGTGATTTGTCGATTTACGTGGGAGGACTAGTAACTTCACCTCACAACATAATATCATAGAAAAATAAGATGGCTCTCTAATGATTTAATGCTTCTTTTAATTTTTATGATCGAGCACCTCAAAGTCAGCCAACTGAACCTTTTAAAGATTATAGACTGGACAGATTTACCACATGTTGCTTGCTAATCGCATCACCATGTGCCAATTATGCTTTCTGCAATGGTACACTAGTTATATATTTAATTATTCCACCGAATGAGTCAAGTAAAAGTAAGCTGCTGGTGTTAATTGAAAAAAAATAAAGCCCCTTTACACCCTGTGGTGCAAACAAAAGCAATCATCTCAAACTCCCACTAGGGTAAGTTGAAATAAAATACAAAATGTATTGCTGCAGGCCTCTCCTGCACCGATACATTTGGTGTGAAGACCGTTCTACTGCTCCTCTATGTCAGATTTTAATTTTCAAACAGCCCCATAAATGCAGCATGCCAATGGACCAAGATGCCTTCATGTGTTCTACGCAGGAAAAAATCCTTAATGTGTTTATGGGGACATAACAAGGACCTGGGACACATCAGAAGTGAAAATCAAGGCACATGCAGTGAATTTAAAGGGAGGATATATTTGGTTTTTTGGGTATCCAATAGATTTTCAAATCCCTTTAGGTAAAACTTGTCTGACACTTTTACTTTAGGGGTTTCGGATCAGCAGGAAAAGCCTACTTGATGCAATTCTTTATATCTTTGTCCAGATGTTGTTTTGTTCTTCTTGGCTCTCCAAGCATCAGAAGCTCTAACCTTTAATGCTTCAGGATTGTTTTCATGCACTCAGAATGCAAAGTCACACGTCATCAAAGTACCAACCAAATTGCCACACCAAAGTAGGAGGAAACATCCCTAGTGTCCAAACAAATGTGGCTCCGCTCACGCTCAAGGAAGTGTGCAGGTCAGGGGATGCCCACAGCCATTGTCAAAACACTAGAGGCTGGGACCTGATGCCTGGTTTAAAAATCTGATAGATAGGCAAACAGAGCTGGACACAAATACCAGACTCAGATCGACAGGAGAGATACGCAGAACAGGACTCAACCACTTATGAGCCTGCTGTCTTCTTTTATTCCCAAACACAATGGATTCAGGGATGCACTTTCATACAAATACGCACACCTGTCTCCCGTATCATCTGGTAGGCTAGTACAGTATTAACCTACAGCCAGAAAGGATAAACACTACTACAAAGCTATATTAAACCTAAGCTTGTTTGGGGATGGAGGGTTGACTACCAACCTCTGTACAACACACCGATGGCAGCATTTAATTTTAACTTAGAATAAGTTGACTTTGAGTTAGTTTCAAAGTCTCAAATGTTGCTGGCACCCTTCAGACCGCCTCAGTTAATAATTAAATTAGTTTAACTATTTATTGTGAGATTTATTTAAGCAGCTTCACAAGCTCACAGAGTACTGACATTCTTTTAAGTGACCGTGGGTTTGTGTAGAAGTGTGTGGAGGCTTTTTACAAACTCCTTGGCCAGCAGCACACACATTTTTTCTGTCATTCTTTCTTCTTTTCCCTACAGACACACTCACACAATCTGTTACACACACACACACACGCACATAAACCAGCCCAGCATGCCTGGTTAGCATTATGGGGTTCAGACTGAGTCATAATACACTAAAAGTAAAAGCTGACTGTGAAAAAGTCATGCTGTGCAAGCATGGTCCCATCGCAGGTGCTGGTGAGTAATGCTCGTTTGAGTCTGACAACCAGCCTAATTATAAACTCCTATGGGTGGCACAATAACAACAACAACAACAACAACAACAGGTCGAGAGTGAAACTGGGCGTTTAGAGAGAAAATAGTTCATCCGATATACATCACTTTCAAAAATTAGGTGAAGTAAATACGCATTAAAAAAAATTAATAATTTAAAAAAACTAGGAAACTTTAATCAACTTTTGCGCAATAAAAGGCATTTTTATAACTCAATTAAGCCTATGGGAAAGTTATCTATTTACATTTCAATAGCAAAAATATTTTTACTATCAAAAAATGAATAAACAGTAGTGTACCGTTTCTCGAAAAATCCACATAAGCAACACTCCAAAGAACTTACCTCTGAAACGGTGCTACTCAGCGTCCAAATACTGTATCTCTGCCAGTAACGGTTGAGAAAATTAAAAGGAAAAAAAGGTTTTCCACTCTACTTGAGGTCTTTCTCACGTCGAGGAGACACTAAACGTGTAACAAACAGGTAAATCTTTTAGGTGCTGTGAGTCAGTGCAGTGCTGTTCTCCATTGTCTGTCTCCGCTCTTGCTTCTTTGAGTATTTGAACACGCAAAAGCTCGCAATGAGCCACAAAGCCAGACGTATTCAAATGACTTCCACAGAGCCGGGAAAACTGACCAATCAACGCAAGGGGGCGGGTGGACACTAGGGCCAATCACAGAAAAGGAGTCAAAAAATCGAAAATTTCCCAAATTCTGATTGGCTGACTCCCTCTCCATCGAAGTTCTGTCTTTTGCGAGTGAAGCCAGCGAGTGTTTTTGTTGGAGAGCTAAAATATGGAAGGTATACGGTTTCCGTCGGGAATGTGTTTGTGTGTGTGTGGCTTAATGCTTGTCTCAGTGACTTAAAACATAAGAGAAGCAATTTCTGTTTTATTTGTGTTTCTGTAGGGCTTATGTATTTCATGAATCGGACAGTATGGATTTTTCAGAGTACTTGGTTTCACTTTTTCCTACCTGCCATATGTTGCCATTTATTTCAGCACTGCAAGAAAATCTGTGTGGAGTGGTCAGATGGTTTGCTGACATTGGCTCCTGTATTACTAATTCTCTATAGTTTGATACTTTCGATTCTTCATCTGGCATCTTGGAAGCCAAACCAGGGATTTTCCTGCATGGAGGAAAATTTTGGCTCCTCCCTACAGCAGAGGGGGGAAAAAATCACTGGCATTGTAACAGTATTTTGTTAATTACATTTTTGTTTATTTAATAGCTGGGTACAATAGGATAATGTGTAAATATTAGTCAAATAAGCTGACATGGACTCCTTGTGCATATGATGTGTAACAAGCAGCATTATGTAATCTTTTGCAAAAAAGAAAGAAAAACTGCAAAAGTGTGTGGCAATTTTGCTGAGAGGAGGGACTTATTAACAATTAATAACAATGTTGATCTCTGGAAAACATTTGTTAATGATCATTGTCTTTCCGTTTTAGATATGTTAAATATGTTGTTTAAAATGGGATTTTATTTATTTTAAACCTTCTCCCGGGATATATGAGCGTATTCTCTGTTTAAAGTGTTCATGTCCTTCATTTAAAGAATGTTTTAGCTTCTGTCAGTACTTCACTAAGAGATGAAAGAACTGCCTATTTAGCAAACTTGGTTTCAACGAGCAGAGATAACCCAAATGTGTTATTTGACTCTATCGGTGATATTGTCACTCCTGTTCCGCCTGCTTTACCCATTTTCTTCAAAGGAACGTTGCAAACTTTCTTGCTTAGCTGATCTGGTCAAATTAGTTGACTTGCTAAAAGCATCCTCCTGCTCTTGCAACATTTTACCTGAATCCTTGTTCATAGGTCCCTGTGTGCTCTACATATCACTGGTATCTGGTCAACTCCCTGATTAATTTAAGAATGCTGTTATCCACCCAGTTTAAAAACAAACAAACAAACAAACAAAAAAACTTTACCCTTCCCTTCTTAGCAGTTGCAGACCAATCTCAAAATGACTCTTTTTTCCCCCCTAAGATTTTAAAAAAGGTTGTGGTTAAGCAGCTTTCATTTGCTCTATACGAATAGATTCCACTGCTCGTTCCACTGACACACCTTTTCTTAGACATTTTGATGTGAAATGATGAGGAAAAAGGTTTTGTTTTAGCGATGCTGGACCTGATCTCTGCCTTCAATACTTTTTACCTTGGAGTGGGTCTCTTCATATCCGTCTGAACGATCCTTTTCTGTGGCTGCTTTTAGGTGCAAGTCCTCTTCCACTTCTTTTGCTTATGGTGTGCCACAAGGTTCTGTTTTGGGGACCTTTTTTGTGTTATATCTGCTCCCTCTTCAGCACATTCTGAGTCCTTTTAAAGCAGGGATCTCAAACTCGTGGCCCGGGGGCCATTTGCGGCCCATGTCACCCCTATTTGCGGCCCGCATATTGACGTGAAGAAATATATATAAAAAATATATATTATTCAAAAAAATGATTTAATATGAAGGCAATATGAGCAGTGTTACAGGCATAGCCCTTTAAGAATGTAGCATCATGGGCAGTGTATTCCGTGCTGCAGGGAGAATGTGTGGGACTGCCCCTCCCGTTGTGTGTGTGTGAGCGCGATGGAGGGAGAAAAAGGAGAGTTAAAAAGTACGAGTTGCTACCGATGAGAAACAGAAGATGAAAGCATGTAAATATAATAATAACCACTGCAGCCAGTGGAGAGTGCCTGACGAGCCCAGTTGTAAGTAAGCTATTAAGACTCGACTGTACACTGTGTTCGTGTTTTCCTCTGAAACAATAAGTTTGTTGGAGCAGCCTTTCAACGCCTCTCTGTCTCTTGCTAGCAAAGTTGACCCAGACAACAAAGCTAGTTTTCAGCTACGAGCCCGACACGGAACCCGACGTATTAACCAGAGGTCCCTTTACTACGGTTCGGAGCTGCGGATCTGTTTTATATACGCGCAGAATAGTTTTCTATACGAGATCACTGCAAAAAGTACAGCCTTACCTAATGTCCACCCTACTGTTACTCATTTTATATTAAGATTTAAAAATGTAGTTGGTATTGGCATGGGGAGTAACCTTCAGTAATAGTAATAAATCACACAGCAATAGTACATTCATGTAGTTGTGAAAACAATGACAATATATTAAGTATTCCAAAGTATTCAGACTACGTTACTCTCATTGAGTAACGTAACGGAATACGTTACAAAATACATTTTGGGGCATGTATTCTGTAATCTGTAGTGGAATACATTTTTAAAAGTAACC
>VUQG01043885.1:2069-12465 GCA_015106755.1 Etia nguti | reverse complement strand
ACAGGCCGTAACACTATATAATAATAAATAAAATGATAATCAAATAATAAGAAAAATCAAAGTGAAAAATAAATGTTATCCACATTAACTAAATTAATAATGGTGTTTATCTGTTGATAATGTAACACAGCCTTTGTCCCAACCAGGAATCGAACCTGCACTCAGACGGTTCAGTGCAAAAAAATTGATTTTTTTTACACTGGCTGAAAACTTGCGATTTGATTGGCTGTTTCTCCGTTACACCTATACGCGATGGGCCCCCGCGTAACGAGGAGTGGTTCTTTTCCTAAACCTGCAGTGATCGTTTTATCCACAACGTGTCCTGTCTGAAAGTGTGGCGCTGTTGAGCTGCTGACCATGAAATAACACATGTAAAGTGTTCGGCGGCTGCCCCCTGCTGTCTGACAGCAGTACTACAGCTGGTAGGAGCAGGAGGGCACGTTTCAAAGTTCAGGTGTTTCGACAGTTTAGGAATCTTTTTACTTATTAAGAAACCAAACAAACAAAAACAAAAAAGCAAACATGCAACCTTATAAAAAAAGAACGGATGTGAATAAAAGTAATGAAACCTGTAAAACAAACAGGTGTCTGAAGGTTTTCTGTGTCTGTGTCTGACGTGGATACGTGTCTGCGGCCTGCACAGCCACGAGGCTGAGACTTGTGCTGCAAACAGGCTCAAAGACACCGAAGCGAACATGAGTTCAGACCGTGGGGCAGACACCTCACACCTCACCTCACTCCATCCTCTCCGACCGACCCGCCGCTGTCCTGCTGATGCTGACAAATCCTTTCTCATGACTTTCTCATGTTGGACCATTCCCAGTAAACCCTGGAGATGAAAATCCCAGCACAGCAGCCTGCATGACGTCAGCAACCCCGTTCAGCCATCTTTGTCACGATGTTCACTCTGAGCTCCACATGATGCTGTGAGCTGCTGCTGATGTGGAACAGGCGTACCTAATAAAGTGGCAGCTCAGCGTGGTGAGGAGGAGGTTCCTGCTGTGAGACCTGAGCCAACGTTTTTATTTTCATCTGCAGCTTCCTGACAAAGTTCTGCAAACATGTCAAACTGTGTGAAGCACAAGAACAAGAAGACAGGTAGAGGAGCCACTTTATTAGGTACACCATTAGTCCAATATTTAATCAGCCAATCACAGGCCAGCTCACAGCATTTAGGAATGTAGACGTGTGGAGACGACCTGCTGGAGCTCAGACCGAGCATGAGGATGAAAGCTGACTGAAGGTGCGTGCTTGATGATGTCAGACAGGTGGAGGGAGTTACCTGAGTTACACTGAGCGAGTGGAACACATGCTTCACTGTTTACATGAAAACTTTATTCATTCTTTCAGACACAAATACATTAAACACAGTCTGACGATGGAGTTTACTCACAAACATCGGCCCTGTCACAGCTCACAGAGAGCACACGTGTTCTCTCTGACACATGTCACAGAGAACACGTGTCACTCAGGGACAGAGGACGTCCACCTGGATTAATGTTGTGTTATGGCGTGTGACGCCTCTGATGTCAGAACCCAGGAGTGACATCACTCCTGAGGTGAGTGCAGCAGATTTATTTTGCTTCTTGTGCAGAGAACGTTCGACTGAGGCTTTCCGAGACGTTCCAGATGGAACTTCAAACGCTTTTATAATCAGGTCGGTCTCACACAGCGGTGCTCTCCTCTTCCTCTGATTGGTCTGGCCTCCTCTCTGCTTCCTGTTTGGACCTCCAGACTCCTTCAGTAACAAACAGTAAAACAAACTTCCTGTCACTGTCACAGATCCAGGGTTTCTCTGAGTTAGCTGGCTAAACAAAACCTAAACCTCAGTCAGAGATAACGGGGTCAGGGGTCGGGACGGTGGTTATCAGCTTTCAGGCTCTGAATGAACGTGATTGGCTGAACAGGTATGACAGTGTACATGAAGACACGAAGAAAGAATTTCCTATTCTATCTTCATGTCTAGATAAATCCGCTGTTTTGTTCTAGAAGTGTCAGTAATGGAGGTGAAAAACACCACCCCTCCCCGTGACAGGTGGGGATACTCACCACCATACTAACTAGGAGTCCTACAACTCCACCATACCGTGCAGTACCGGCTGTGACCACTAAACGGCTGTATACATGTGGGTGTCGCTGTTTACCATTCATCTACATTGCAGGTTTATTGTGACGACAGCTGCAGTACCGCTTTCAACCACAACACGTGAACGAATAGGACAGTGGCGCTGTTTGACAGGTTCGAAAAAAAAGAAAAAAGAAAACACAAAAAACTGTTTTTAAATGTGTGTGTGTGTGTACTAACTGTAAGCTGCAGTCAGCAGCAGAGCTGGGATGAAGATGAGGAAGGAGGCTCTCACTGTGTTTCCAACAAACGTCTGCAGAACGTTTACCTGCTGCTCAGCTGACTGTCAACAAACAAAAAAACATGAATAAAAACAAACAAACAAACATGAATAAAAACAAAAAAACACATAAACAGGAAGTGTTTGTACCTGAACCAGAGCCACCACTGGCTCCGTGGTGTCGTCTCCTGTGACGTCACTTCCTGTCTCCTGGGCGATGTGACCTGACCAACAGATGATGATTGTTTACGTCTGACTCGATCGGGCTTTGTGTTCAGATTTAACGATGCTGTAGTTCAAACTGAACATGAGGACGTGTTTGTGTGAAGCTCACAGGGTCATGGCTATGACCTCACGTTAGAAACAGGTGCAGGGTAACGCAGCGTCACACAAACAGCTTCCTGTGCTGTTTAAGTAACTTCATACTGACCTGATGGATGAAGCATCAGCAGCTTCCTGAAGCTCCAAACAAACACTAAAATACAGTTTTTTATCTAAAGGATGGGCGTACCTCACCTGCACGCTGAGTTTCCTCAAATACAAACCACAAAGAAAAGAACAGACGAAGTGTGAGAAACCTGCATTCTTTCTAATGACCAGCAGGGGGAGACTCTTCTGTGAGTGTAAAGAAATGCAGTAAGAAAGAGAACCCAGTACCTGTGGTGGTGGTGTGCAGTGCGTTCAGGTCCCCGTCTGAGAGCTCAGGGTTTTCTGTTACGGCCACAGAGCGAGCTGCGGGCGACAGACAAACAAACACTTTGAAGTTTTCATTTCGTTTTCAGCGCGCTGAACAGGCAGGTGTGTGGACGTACGGCTGCTGATGATGATGAGGTGGACGGTGAAGGTCTGGTCATTGAAGAGTCCGGGCACCTGAACTCTGCAGTGGTAGAAACCCGAGTCTGATGGCCGGGAGTGGAAGATGGACAGAGAGGAGGAGGAGGCAGACACAGAGTACCTGCACAGGAGGGATGAAGGCTGGTTTTACTCCACGTGCTGACAGGTAACTACAGTCTGTTCTGATGGGACAGACACCTGTGCTCACCTGTGTGACTTTCTGTAGGTGATGCGGGCTGCAGCGCTGTTGATCACAGCGTTGTGGCAGGTGAACAGCGCAGGTTTGCCCCGCCCCCAGCACACCTCCACTCCGCCCTGTTTGACCGCCCCTGTGCGACACGGCAGCATCACCTTTCTCCCGACGTGGCCCACCACCGTCTCCATGGTGACCGCTGACACACAGCTCAGCGCTGACAGAAGGACAAACACAGGAGTGAGTTAAAGAGTCACACCTGATGATGTCAGAGCGGACAGCCGATACTGGAAACCATCATCACCAGTCTGACTGAAGTTGCTGCTCCAGCAGACATGATGTACGGCTCGCCGCTGAGCTCCGAGGCTTCCAGACGAGCAGCAAACCCAGAAAGTCAGCTCCAAAAATCAGAAACGGTTTAACAAAGAAGAGAAGCAGGAATAAAAAATGTGAGTCGTGTTTATTTTGAACTCTTTTAGAGTTTATTCTTGAATATTCAGAGCAGGCAGGGCCATCTAAGAGGAACGAGCGCGCGAGCAGAGACAGTTTTCAGACAGGTGCGTCACGTTTTCCTGTCAGGTAATGATCACGGAGTCATTTAAAAGCAAACACACAGAAAACGGATCATCTGCAGCAGATATGAAGACCTCACAGCGACCGGAGGAGGCGGGGCCATGACCTTTCAAAGCTTTGTGGTCTAAGGGCCAGAGAGAGGAAATCTGTTTTTGTGGCTGCTGTAGAGGATCGAGACTCTCACGTAACGTTCAAACGTGTAAATCTGAGAAACGTGATTTTTATACACAGGAACTTTAACTTTGATCACTCATAACTTCATACTTACAGGAGATATTAGTATGATATATAAATGTTAGCATGAACACATTTAAGCTCAGTTTAACACTGACAGCGAGGCCACGCCCCTTTACATCCAGGAGGATTTTTTTTCTATAACCAACTTAGAGGTTTGATTTGACCAATCCGAGCAGAGCTTTGGGATCACTCCCAATATTCAGTGGTTTGATTGGTTCTCTCACCCCAACCGGTCGCAGCAGATGGCCCCGCCCCTCCCTGAGCCTGGTTCTGCCGGAGGTTTCTTCCTGTTAAAAGGGAGTTTTTCTATCCCACTGTCGCCAAAGTGCTTGCTCATAGGGGGTCATATGATTGTTGGGTTTTTTCTCTGTATCTATTATTGTAGGGTCTACCTTACAATATAAAGCACCTCGAGGTGACTGATGTGATTTGGCGCTGTATAAATAAAATTGAATTGAACTGATTAAAGCATTAGTTCACTGACGACCTGCTGGTCAGACCTACAGGTGTGAGGCGTCTTTGGTCTGACCGTCCAGCGCTCTGTCTGTGGGTCTCACCTTTCTCACAGTCTGGAGTTTCTCCTGGTAAAACTTTAACACTCTGAGTTTTCCAAACAGACAAAAACTAAATCCAGAGAACAAAAAGTTCTGACAGCAGACAGGTCCTCGTTAAATTACCGCCGTGGCATTGGTCTGTACAATCATTGGTTTCGGAGCCTTTAAGAAGTGTCCGTGTCGTGTTGGACACATGAAAAAGTTTCAGTCCTCATAGATTTTTTCCTCGGCTGCTTTAATTCCAGACTCTGACTTTTCTGTGAGGATCCAGGTCCAACAGTCTCAGACAAACATCCACAGCCCCGAGAAGCTCTGAGCGACCCTTACCTACTGGTTACACTCACCTGAGAGGACGCAGACGGCGTGCAGCGGCGGCAGCATGGCGGTGTTTTTCCTGCTGCAGACAGACAGATGGATGAGCAGTCAGATGAGTCAGTCATCGCTCTGACTTCCTCTTTCCACTCAGTTATTTATAGAGTCGGCTCGCCGGCACAAAACAGGCCGGAGGTCAGAAAACATGTTGAAGATGAGCCATCGCACCATCAGAGCTCCACGTCGCTCCACCCGATGGTCTCCATGTCAGAGCGTCAGGAAGGCTCGTCTGCTCACGGCTGTGATCACCGTCTGTGACTCTACAACAACTAAGACAGCATGGTCAGCAGTTTAAACCTCACCTTCAGCTGCCTTTAAACTCCTGACAATGACCTTTCACCTTTCATCAAACAAATATCAGTTTTGTATTTTGTATCTTTATTCTGAACAACAGAGAAAAAAGAGACAAACAAAGAAAGTAAAACAATAATAATTATAAAACTTACATGTTCAAAAAGGAGCAGGAAGAAGCATAAGCGCTATCTCGTAACTAATGGTAACTAATAGTAACTAATAGTAACTAATAGTAAGTAGTAGTCGACACTTTTTCTTTCTGTTATGCCCTGTCCATCAGAAATGTATTTATTTATTTTTTATTTAAGACATACAATTTACAGATATTTACACTTATATAAACATACTAGTTCTTATGTTTTGTGGATTTGTATGATCTCTGTAACCAGTTTTATGGATTGTCCTTATGGCCCTTTTTTGTAATATAAAGACTGATGATAGCGAACATTTATAAGTGTTGCCCCAAACCTCTGCACAGTAATGCAGAGACAATGAAATCAGTGGACAACAGAGAATGTGGAGTGATTTGTGCTCCAGAATGTGTTGAAATACTTGAAATGTTGTTATGTATATGATTTATATGAGACTTCCAGCTTATTTTATTATCATATCATCACACCAAGAAACTCTTTCAGTTTCCACACCATCTATATGAATCTACGTTTCTTTGGGAATTCCCAAATAAGACGATTTTAGTTAGATTTAGTGATAGTTTATTCCTGTCAAATCATTTTTTAATTTTGCACATTTCTGATGTAATTGTATCCAGCAGCTCCTTTAGATTCCCTCCAGGAGAGAAAATATTTGTGTCGTCTGCAAATAATACTAATTTTAATATATCAGATGCATTTATATAAATAATAAATAACTTTGGACCCAGTACAGAGCCTTGTGGAAGCATGATGAGGAATACTCATCCAGCTTCACAAATTATTTCCTGTCACTTAAATAATTTTTCACCCAGTGCAGTACAACCCCCCGATCCCGTACTGTTCTAGTTGAATAATTAATATGTCATGACTGATTGTGTCAAATGCTTTCTTGAGGAATAATCCGGCTGCATTTGTATTCTTCTCGATTGATTCAGTGCCAGAGATGTTGATCTTTTTGATCTGAATCCACACCAACTGTCAGAGAGTAATTTATATTTATCTAAGAATTTGTCTCATTGTTTATTAAACATTTTTTCTAGGATTTGGGAGAAACAGGCCTGTAGTTTGTGAGGTGGTGTCTATCCTCAGTTTTATACAGCAGCACAACTTTAGCTATTCTCATTGTGTTTGGTACTGATCTGAAATGATATGTTGCAGATGTACGTTAGTGGTTCTGAGATTCCTTCTATGGCCACTTTTCATGTCAGTATCGTTACAATCAGTGGATGTTTTGTATTTAGACATGTTTACAATATCAATGATTTCTTTTCCCTCCACTGCTCTGAGGAACATTTCACTACAGTCTCCTGATGGCAGTGACTCAGGATTTCGTTCTGCCAGATTTGGTCCAACATTTACAGAAGAATTATTGAAGCTACTGACCACATCAGCAGTATTTTCCATTATGTTGCCATTATCAATAAAATACTGTGAATTAAGGTGGTGCAGTGAGCTGTAACTCTGCTTGGCCTGGTTTCAGATTCTGTCCCAAAAACAGAGTTTAAAGATTTTTTCCTCTGTCAGTTTATTTCTGCTGCTGTTGATCAGTAATAAATCTATCAATCACAGTGATTTATTTTTTAAGGTGGAACTGCTCTTTTTAAACGTTTAGACCTGAGCAGCTACATCAGGTGTAAAGTACTGTACTTATTTCTTTACATTTAGCTTCCAGGCAGCCACACTTTGTTGTCATTTCTTAAAGTGCTCTTGAGCAACAAACCAGTTTTAACTGGTCTTCAGGCTCTGTGTTACCAGCAGGTCCACCAGTGAGAGTCTGCAGCCAACAGTGAGACACGGTGGAGGCTCAGTCATGGTTTCAGCTCCAGGTCAGTCAGTAATGTTGAGATCTTTGATAAACTGATGAGTTATGAACTCAGATTTATCTTTAGACAAAAAAACTCACCACCTAGCTTAGCTATTCATTAGAAAGCTAATGAGCTAACGGCTAACATGTTAGCACTAAGCAAACGCTCTGGAGCTAGCTAGCTTTGTTCAAGCTAGCTCCTCAACCCACCTTGTCTTACCTTCAGTCTCGTGTGTCCCAGGTGAACGAAGTCACAAATCGACAACACAAATCCACGAAGCGAACGCAAGTGAGACACGGCGAGCTTTAGAGTTTATTTTAGTTCAGCTATTATTTAGTTTTTTATGTTGTATTTTAGTTTGAAGGTTTTTAGGTTCGAGTTTGTTGGTTTGAGAGTTTTTGCATACCTGCAGTGGGAGTTGAACCCACGCTGTGATGCTGACGCTCCGGACTTTAATGTAGTGTTGTTCCCTCGTGGACCATCTTCAGCGCTGATGAACCCTCAGCAGGATGAAGCCTGAAGCAGAAAACAGACTCGGGTCCTTCGCTACACACCCGCACACAGGTGTGATTGGTCTGAGCAGGTAAAACCTGCTTCAGCACAGAAACTGAGCATGAAGGCTGCTTCACCTGTGGAGGAGGAGTCCCTGTTTTGTGCTCGTATGAGGAGCAATCAGAGCCTCTGAGGTGACGTGCAGATGCTGCAGCTGTGCAGATCTCTGTGGTTCACACAGACTGCTGTTAGCTCAGGTTCAGACTGGACTGAAGGTCTTCAGTGGCTCAGCAGGTAAAGCAGCTCCACCTACAGTCATGTTACCACAGGTTCAACTCTCACAGCTCCCTGTTACTCTTTTCTTCATGTGGTGACCTGTCCAGGTGTGCTCCGCCTCTCGCCCTGCAGCTGGGATGGATGCATACACAGAGATGGTGTGTGTTACAGTTCACAGACATGTGCTAACAGATTCGCTCTCACTGCTGGGATGAAGCCTTTAACTCCTTCACTGCAATAATCTGACCTGCAGGACCGACACAACCAGCGTGGAGGCGTTTTCATCACATCCTGTGGATGTCAGAGGACAGTTCCCGTCCTTCAGGTAGAGCTCGGTCCACAGGCTGTCACAGCTTTGTCCTGTTTTGGTGTTGTTCCCGTGCATGGTATGCTGTAGCTGTTTGCTGCCACCAGGGGGCAGCGTCAAATACAGCCGGTCTGAGAGGTTCTAACATTTAAAGAGCTGAAATGATGAAAAGTGGAGCTCTGCTGGGTTTTTGCTCTGCAGAGCCAAACAGGAGCAAACACTAAAGCAGCACGCTGTGACCTCACTGTCCTGTAAGCTGCAGTAACCGTGGCGACAAGCTCTGTAACAGATGCTGGGTGAGGGTCGTGTGTGAGCTCATGAACACAGATGTTACGTTCACTGAACTCCAAACTCTGCAGGATTTACTGAGGATGCGCTCCCCGCCCGGCCTCCCGCCTCCTCCGCCTGCAGTCATCTCTGTGTTACGGAGCAGGTGGAGGCTCGCCTCTCGGGCTCGACTTCAGCTCAGATTTAATTCATGCTGCCGAGACGTGAACAACAACAACACGCCGCCTGCTGAGGACGAGAGGGAGGTCAGAGCCTTGTTAACCCGGCGGAGGCGGAGGGAAACCAGGTCGACCTCATTACCGGCTGATGTCACTCTATTGGTGGTTGCCATGACTGCGACGATGATGCCAACAGGAAGCAGCGTGTTTGTTTCTTTCAGTGTCTGAGACGAGGAGACGACACGTACGTATTTAAGAAGAGCCGCCAGTCTCCATCCGACCTGCTGATTCTGCAGCTGCTGCCAATAAAACACCAAAGAAGAAGAAACACTGGGAGGTGATGTCATTAAAAAAGCTCCAATCAAACACTTTGCACAACAAATGAACTCGTTAACCTCAAAAAAGCAAAGTTTGCGAGAGTTAATCTGAATATGAATCGTGTCAAAGGTCACGATTCAAACCCAAAACCCGACCACAGAAGCACCTTCAGTGCTGAGGAGCAGGCAGCAGCCTGAAGGAGGAAACCAGCAGATCAGGAAGCAGAGACACAGAATGAAACTACGTCTACATGAATGTGTCGAAGCTGAAACACTGAGTCACTGATTCTGTTTGAGCTTCATGCTCCTGATCACTGATGAACTTTCTTAGATAAAAGGTCAATTAAACTGAATTTTCCTGAAGTTTTATCCCAAATGAAGGAAACTCAGAGAGTTTAATGATGCACACATGTGTTCTGTATCTGAGTCTGTCTGCAGGTTCCTGTGTTGGTGAAGGATTCAGAGTCAGAGACGTCTCATTGCTGCTCCAGTGTCCACATTGGCATCCCGTAAACGAGCCGGCGTTCAGAGGGAGGTTCTCAGCCTTAATGAGCACGTCCACATGATTAGCATCGGCGTCGACGCCGTAAGCTAAAGTGAGCCGGAGTGGATGAAGAGGAAGACGGAGCGTGGCGTCTGTGCCAGACGTTTCTATGACAGCAGGTGTGAGTGAAGAGCGTACAGCCGCACTCATTATCACTTTATGAGATGGATCTGGACCACCTGTAGAGCCCCCCCCCCCTCCCCCCGTTAGCACATAATCTTTGTACACGACACCACAGAAATACTCTGATCACACTCTGTTCTCACAGAGCAAATGAAAGAAACAAACTGAGGTGGATGCAGTAACTCAGTCTGTGATGTGGATCCTGAGGTCAGCCTCAGAGTCTTTGTCTCCTCGTGATGACAGAGACACTGATGTGCTTTGGTTTAATGAGCTGTGAGCAGGATTCAGACCTGCTCTGCTGGACTTCACATCCAAGCTGAGACCTGTGAAGGTCAACATATCAGGATATCTTTAAATGATCTGGCTTCACTGAGGCTGACGGCGCTCAGCGTGAGTGTCACGGTGTGACGCCGAGGTTCATCCTGAGGTCCTGCTGCCTCGGCTTCAGGTTTGGCTCTGACCCTTTCTGTGCTCCTGCTCTGTCTGTAAGACTGTGAACAGCTGATGAGGAGGGGCTGCACTGCTCCACCTG
>VUQG01043884.1:9235-19932 GCA_015106755.1 Etia nguti | reverse complement strand
CTTTAATTAATTATTTTTTTTTTTATTTTTTTTCTTCTTTTTTTTTTTTTTTTTTTTTTTTTTTTTTTTTTTTTTTTTTAAAAATAAAACTTTTTTGTTCTCTGCTTCAAACGCGCGCGCATACACAAACACACACACACACACACACACGTGTTCTCACCTCCAGTCATTTCAGTCATTGTGTTATCTTCTTGTTCTCTTGATTGGTTATAAATTAACTCCACGTCAGGATGGGTACCACTATGGAGACCGCATCCCTGAAGCTGTCCGCATGACACTGCTAATCAGAACAGACAGAATCTCACTGATCTGTCTGATCATACTCCAGTGAAAAATATATGCAGGTCGTCCCGTCCAGACCGTTTTATTCAAACACTGTCAAACAAGATAGTGAGAGTGTGAGGTCAGAAATCATAATGAAATTTCTGCTTCTGCACTGCTTACACAAATAGCCAAAGAAGAGCTTCAAACTTACTGTAAGGCTCATCTTGGTTGAAGAAAAAAAAGCTTTAATATAACACAAAAATGCTAATTTTCACCACATATGACAATTTAAGTATGGTACTATGTATCTGATAAATCAGTTCAGAAAATGCTGCATGCTCTGTTGCGTTCTTCACAGTGAGAAGTTTTTGGGTTTCAGTTTCCTGGCTCTGTTGGGCCTTTTCTTTATGGAGTTTGCATGTTCTTCCTGGGTTGTTTTGACAGAAGAAATGCTATGGATAGAGTGAGCTGGAGCCAGATGAGTTGCTGTGGCGACCTCTAAAGGAAGCAACCAAAAGAACAAGATGGTTTGCATAAAATGGGCTGATTTCCATAGTTTACTGCAGAGTATTTCAGCCTTTATCAAGTCACATGTGAAATATCAGGGGTACGACAATACCCTTAAAGATACCTTAAATATGCCAAGACATAGATTGAGCTTGGGCAGCAAACAAAGTGTTTTCATTTTCAGTTTCTCAAGCCGTTGCTGTATGGAGAGAAATATGTTATATTAATATAATCTGTGAATATGAAGTTTAAAGTCCCAGCACTTGACTACATGACTACTGATTTCTTAACCATTTTGCTCCACCTCTCCTCCTACAGCTGAGCAGACACTACACCCAACTACCACCAGCAGCCATAAGTTTACATGACATCATGCCAGTAACCATTTTGATGGATGCTACCCAATTTGTCTGTTGCATTTTATACACTGCTCAGTAAAAGGGAGCATATACAGAACACATCAGATGGAAAAAAAAAAAACAAGCCAGATATCTGTAATGATAAGGACTGGGTAATGTGCCAGGAATGAAGGATGCCACGTTGTTTGTTGGAAATGAAAATGATTACAGAGGGCTGAATTCAAAAACACCCAGAAAATCAAGGTGAGGTGCGGCAGGCAAGGCCGTTCTGTCCACATTTAATTGCAGAAACTCAAAATGGTACTGAGTAATATTAAATACACACATGCCTGACAACATCAGGGTAGGCTCCTAATGAGACATTAGGACAACTGATAGGGTTCTGGGGGATCTTCTGCCAGCTCTGGTGGCTGTAGCTCAGGAGGTAGTGCTTGTGTAAATGGGTGAATGAGGCATGTTGTATAAAGGGTTTTGAGTGCCTAGGTACAGTCCATTAGCTCTGATCCAGGACATTACTAACCTCCATGACAGTCTGAGGTGCAACTTGGACCGAAACATAATGTCCCAGAGGTATTTTATTAGAGTTGGGTTAGGTGAGCATGGCGCCCAGTCATTTGTATCAATTCCTTCATTCTCTATTGAACTGCTTGCGTACTCTCAGCACATGAACACGTGAAGGCAAAATAACTCCAAGTGGAGTGCAGGGTATAAGACGGAAACGTATTTACAGAACGTTTCACGCTCACACAAATCTGCTCCTTGTACTGTCACTCCCTTGATTGCTCCACTATGAATTCACGCAGCTTCTGCATGTGTGTGTGTGCGCGTGCGTGAGTTGGGATTAATGAGTTGGATTCATGAGCTCTCTCTTTTTTTTTTGCTTCTTTCTGACAGGCCTGGATCATCCCCTCAGCTCTCACATGACGACACGCACACGCGGATCGAGCACTATGCCAACCGGTAACATGACTGCATTCAGCAGAACACACAGTGTTGCAAACAGCAATATATTTATATTTTTAGTGGGGGTTTTTTTTTTTTTGCATATTTGTTACAATTACATATTCAAATCATCAACCAAATGTTAATATTAGAGAAAGATAACCTGAGTAAATATAAAATGCAATCTTTGAATTATGATTTCAAATAAAGAAAAAAGCTATTCAAACCGTCTTGGCCCTATGTGAAATACTAATTGCCCCCTAAACCTAATAACTGGTTGTGCTACCCTTGGCAGCGAGAACTGTAATTAAGCATTTGCAATAACTGGTAAGGAGTCTTCCACTGGCCCACTCTTCTTTTCAGAATTGTTCTAATTCACCTACATCGGAGGATCGCAGGGCCAACACAGAGACAGACGGACAATGATTCACACCCACCTTTGCACCTATGGCCAGTTAACCTAACCCTGTTAAGTGCATGTCTTTGGACTGTGGAAGGAATTTTGAGTACCCAGAGATTGCCAGATAGTGGATTTGAACCTAGGACCTTAGTGCTGCGAGGCAACAGTACAGCTTCAATAAAAAAATTAGTTTCTAAACAGTTTTTGTCTTTTGTCTCGTCAGCAGAAAAAATTAGTTGGATGTACAACCAGCCTTGACAGGGAGGCATTTGGATCAAATAACATTTCCATAGAAAAAAAATACATGCAATGCATAATTATAACCACACACACACAGTACATTAGCAGAGAAATGTAGCCACAGTTATAAAAAGTGCAAAAACAGAGGTAAGCAAGGGAAATATTTTTTCTAGGTGAGAAGTGGCTCACAGCTAACTGTAAGCACACAATATCCTCAACACATTTCCATTTGTTTTGCAATTTTCCAGTAGCTTCACAAACTGGTAAATGAACTCTTTTAAGTTTCAAATAAACGTGAAATAAACGTCTAACCTCATAAGTCCAACTGCTCAGTGTCCTCCTCAGCCATGCAAGTTGCATGCAGCTGACCTGGGCCTGGACCCCCAAGGCCCATCCATAATGTCAACAGTGGTCCGCACCGATGAGATAAGCCTTTGTATTCTTTTTTTTTTTTTTTTTTTTTTTTTTTGTTTTTTTTTTTTTTTTTTTTTTTTTTTTTTTTTTTTTTTTTTTTTTGTTTTTTTTTTTTTTTTTTTACACTAGCTGTTTGTGTCTTTGAGGTTGCTTTTGTCTTTTTTTGGTGTCTTTGTGGTGGATTTTGTGTGTCTTTTGTCTCTTTGTCTCCATTTCTTATCTCTTTGCAGTTGGATTACGTGTCTTTGTGGTCACTTTTTGTGTCTTAGTAACTGCTTTTTGTGGCTCTCTGATATTTTTTGTCTCTTTGTGGGGATTTTTTGTTGTTTTGTAGGAGCTTTATGTATCTTGTGGTCGTTTTCTGTCTCGTGGTGTGGTTTTAATTATGTATATGCGGTCATGTTTGTGTCTTTGTGGTAGAATCTAGACTCTGGTGTCTTATTGTATTTTGTGATTATTTCTATGTCTTTGTTGACATTTTTGTGTATTTTTTGTTTCTTTGTAGTCGTCTTGTTTCTTTGCAGGGTTTTCTAATTATGGTGTATCTTGTTCTCTCCGGGCATGTTTTATTTTCACCTTCATTGTGATGTTTTTTGAAACTTTTAGGCATTGGGCTCACCTGGGACTGTAGCAAAAAAAAAAAAGGCCCATTCAGTAATCTACTCATAATGTTGTATTTTTTTCATGTTAATATTCTAAATAATAACAACACATTTTTATGTAGTCCACACTTAAGAACCAAATAGCCAAAGAGATTTTACCAGAAAGTCTCCTTTGCACTCTGATAAGACTTGGAGGGTGTACTCTGCGCTGGCTCCACCCCCTGGGACCACGCTGGATCGAGCCATCATCAGCAGAGCTTCAACTGTTTGAAAAGTAGTTCCAGTTCTAAGATTAGTTCCAAGATCATCTAATAGCAACATGATTTCTGTGTATTCTATGTGTTTGTGTACCTCTGTGCTGATTGACGGGACGCTCTAGATCATCCCATGGGGTCCACTGTAGCAGTGCATTGTGGGAGTCAGAGTGGGCATACTTTTGGTCTTTTAGCGGTGGGATCTCAGCTTGGAAGCCCCGTCCTAAATTGATCTGCCTGTAATAGACAGTTCCAGATTACCAGATGATCAGCAGATATAACAATAACAAAAATCTTTTGGTAAGAAGCAAACATTACGTACGGCTTAACGATTCCTGATGTTAGTGTTCCAGGAGGAGGAAAGGCTGTCTCTTTGGCACCAAGGTCAGTGACTCCATCTGCCAGTCAGATACAAACTTTAGCATTGTGTCATGACAATCATCCAGTCATACTGCTCGATTTTTCTTTTTCATTGGCTCAGGATGAGCGTGATGTTTTTGTTTTTATAGTAACTGTTAAGTGTTTGGAGGCTAAAATGAGCTAAAATTAGATGGTTATAGATTCAAGTGCTCGTCAATGCGATTTTATGACTTACTGTGGAGCTGAACAGTCTGCACTCTCTGCTGCCTCCTGGTGGTAAGAGAGCAGTACAACCCTGGCCCCACCCTCTGAGGACACAGCATGGGTGGAGGGGTGTAGTGACGGGTGCCTTTGTTAGTTGCAGAAGCAACTCTTTTGTCACCATCTTTAATGCCTTTGGCAACATCTTCCTCATCTTGCGGGCGCATCAGGCTGCGGAAGAGTGCAGTGCTTCCAGTAGCTGGAGGGAGGCGGCTGCTTCTTGTCTGACCGCCCCTACTTGCCTTTGACACACTTCGTGATTTCACTGGGACAGATACAGGCAACACCATGGTGAATGGGCGTTGAACCGATGGGGGAGAGTCCTAAACAAATGTAACAAATAAATAAATAAGTAATCCATCCATAAATATTAAAGAATTACTTTGCACTGTTTTGCGTGAAGAGGCCACTAGGGGGCAGCCTAGATGACAATGTATAGATGGCAGTGTGGGGACCTGATTCTCTTGTCCCGATAAAATAAATCATTAGATTTTAGAATTACTTGGTTAACATGTTGATTTCTTTTCTATATATGATTTATATATTTGTTTCATTTATTTTTTATAGATGTTATTGAGGACCTTTTTCAAGCATGTAGATGATCTGAAGCCACTGTGTGAACGCATGTGACCATTTAATGCTGGCAGGCTCCTGAAGTCACGCTTACACACCATACACAGCAGCCTATGACACACATAGTGGAATCATTGACATAAAAATGTATAAATAAAGACATATAAAACTATAAACATACTTATTATTTTATAGGGATTGGGGTTACCTGGTGTCAAGACTCTCAGCAGTATGCTCAGTTTGCATCTAAAAATGAATGGAAGAAAAATCAGACAACAGAATAAAGTTATGCTGAATTATTATTTATCTGCTTTCTTCATTGTTTCTACTTTTAAACACCTACTTTTTATTTTTATTAACTTTATATATATGTTTTATATAGTTAGTGTCTGTTACTTGACTGTTTTACCCATATAGTTACAGAGATTTATTTACACACTGTCTTAAGCAAATGGATATTTACTATATATACTTCCATATTTACTATAATCTTTAATAAAAATTTAAATTAGCATAACAACATACCCAGTTCCAGTCTGCATGAATATCATCTCCTCCTTTTCCTCCTCCTTTCCCTCCTCCACACTCCTCTGTCCAGTTCAGCCCAGTAGAGAGGCTCATAGACTGGGCAGCACTCCTGACATGCTGGCCCCGTCTTGGTGTGGACAAGCTGGTCTCAGAGGTGCCAGCAGTGTGAAGCAGGCCCGTCAGGTTCTGCATCTGCTCTGTTTGGCTTGAGAGGAGGCGCTGGCTTGTCTGATGCTGGTGGTACTGACTTGGATCAGAGGTCTGATCACTGTTTATCTGGGTGTGAAAACCTGTTCTCTCCGTCCTGGGGTGCATTTGAGAACTGGGGCTGGAGACGGTTGGGGTTTGGGGGTAATGAGGACTTGGACCAG
The DNA here is from genome assembly GCA_015106755.1 of Etia nguti. Taxonomy (NCBI): domain Eukaryota; kingdom Metazoa; phylum Chordata; class Actinopteri; order Cichliformes; family Cichlidae; genus Etia; species Etia nguti. Next base: position 13,857 of record VUQG01043884.1, on the reverse strand, counting down.
GAGTTGTGGGGCTACAGAAAGGCTGTGGAGCATTCAGGTAGCCATCCTGGAAAAACTGGGTGCTGGAGAAGTCTTCAGCCGGGTTGAGCTCCGTGGCAGTCCACCCTCCCACAGAGAGCCTGTGGGGAGATGGATCAGCATGATGGGCTCCTGCAGACATGGAGTCCAATACGGAGCACTGAAGCTGGGAAACGGTTGGCTCCAGGTGCCTCCAGCTGTCCTCACCTGGATTAGACGTGTCACTATGTGTGCACACGCCACTGAAAAGAAGCGTTTGAGCATCATAAGATCTATGTGTGTTCTCCAAGGAATCTCCATGTTGAGCTAAACCAGAACTGAACTGGTTCTGGTTCTGAAAATCCAGATGAGCTGAGGTTTGGTTCTGTTTTAGACCAGAAAATAGAGAGAGGTTATTGATAAATCTGTGTACAGCATGAGAGAAAATAGTTCAGTTTTTGTTGTCTTACCTGGTAGGAGAAACTGTTGCCATTAAGAAGGCAGGAAAGTTCAGAGTTGGATTCACATTTGGCCCAATCTGAATGATCTAGGTCTGGATCGGGATTCTGGCTGAAGAAGTTGTGCTGAGATGGGGAGAAGAGGTGAGGGGAGGATATCTGTGGCTGCAGTTCAGGACAAAGGGCATGCTGAGCTGGGGAGAGGAGGTGAGGGGAGGTTATCAGTGGCTGTTGTTCAGGATGAGGGGATGTCACCTGAGCATGGGGTATAAGGTGGGGGGAAGTGACAGGAGGATAAGCAAACTGAGGTGAGGTCAGCTGGGGAGGAGGGAGGTGAGGAGTCTGAGGGGAACTAATCTGAGGTTGATGGAAGAAGGGGGAAGAGGATCCCTGCTGCTGGGGGAAGAGGTGAGAGGAGGCAACCTGAGGATGAGGAAATCGATAAATTAGTAAACTGATGAGTAGAAATTAGTAAGATTAGTTTTTTAAAAACAATAATAATTATTATCATAATAAGAAAAAAAAATAAAATAAAAATGATGACCTTGGCGTGTGGAGGATTTCCATGGTTCCTGAATGATGAGTGGGGGGAGGAGAGGGAAGGTGGGGTCTGGGAGTGGTGGTAGGTGATAGGAGGGGTAGATGACGAAGAATATGTCCAACAGTCAGACATTATGTCATGCGCACGCACACTTGTTTGACCTGAATATGTGTGTGTTTCTGTGCATGATTGTGGTCAGTAGATGGTGCTTTATCTGGATGGCATCTTCATGAGAATCTGCAGTGATGCAAATGAAGTCTGGTTAGTGACACTCTGGGTTCTGTGGAGAGAATGAATGCGGATGTGTTCCTAGAAAAGATGAGGAAGAGGAAAAGTTGCTTATTGTTTTGTGGAAAATCTCAAAAAACTGAATTAGCAAACTTTTTTGATGTATTTTTTTCTCTGTGTGTGGTCTTATTTTGGAAATATATGATAAGGGTAAGAAAATTAAGATGTAATCCATTTCGTTTGCTTTTTTTTTTACATCTAAATTGTTGTTCATTAGTCACAATATCAATTGAAAATCTTTATTGTTACAGTAGATCTGAATCTGTCTTGATGGTGGTCGTCTGCTGAGTTAAAAATGCAGCTATACTAATGTTCAAAAGTTTTTGGTAACAATGAAATGTTTCTGTCTGTGAAATAAATTTTGATTTGTTTTAAATTAAAATAACATCAAGTTGAAGTGATAATGAATGATTAATGAGAGTTTGTGTAGGCACACAGAGATACTAAAAAATAGATGTGGGGCTACATCTGGTTAGCCTTTATTTAGCTGTAAATCAGTCACTGAAAACTGATCAGTGTTTAGTTTAGTTCAAATTTAGACAAAGATTGATGTGTTTTTGTAGCCCTGATATAGCCTTGAATGTAGGATTGCATCCCACAAAGCGAAAACATCAGAAAGCAACAACTCAACAATTTTTAAAGGTGAGAAGGCATTTCTTCTTTACACTAAAAAGATATCAAAAAAGGAGAAAGGCCTGCCTTTCCATCCATCTTCTTCTTAGTAATAGAGCCTTTCCACACAGTCCAATGCAGTCCTACTGCAATGCAGGTGGTCCTGGCTTACAGTTCCTGATAACTGGCTGGCATGGAAGGAAGGAAGTTTATTTCTGATAAATTCTATTTTAAGTAAAGCACTCCTCGCCATATACCTTGAGCCAGTTTCTGGTATATGGGGTCTTATCCGGGATATTCAAACCAGTTGGTAAGGTTAGGGCTTTTGTACTTGCCAATGGTCAACTTAGCTTGCGTTTGCTGAAGCCTAAACTCATTTTAATTGTTTTTCTTGAGTGCCAAGATTGTGAGGAGTTTCACACAAGATGGTGTTGTCTTTGAATGATGACTTAAACTAGTTTTCTACCTTTGATTGATGTTAGAAGAAGGCAACATTAGTTCTCTATTTGTTTGTTTCTCTCTCTATAAGTTTGGATAAGCAATGCAAGACTTTGCGAGGTTAAAGTGGTTGAGCTCTATAGGATAGTTTTTTACTTTAGCGGAGCAGCAAACATGGCTAGTTGAATCATTGTCTAAGTGCCCACCACAAGTATCTGTGTAGGGTTGAGATTTGTTGCACCTTCACCTTTGCAACTTGAAGCCTGTGGCTTATTTGTATTTCTTTACACCACTAACCCACGCAAGCAGACAAATCTTTTAACACTGCAACACCTCCACAAATTCCAACAAGAAAGTCCCCAGCTCATCAACACATTCAAAGCCCTTGTAGCTGCAAGACTTCATTTTCTAAGAGTCTTTCCAATAGCCTGAAAATGTCAGCATAATATGACCACCTTGATTTAAATTGGGTTCAAATTAGATGTACTAAACACAGCCCAATTTTCAATGACTTTTGGGCTGCATAGATGCTACCCGAATTTGGCCCTGAAAACATCTTCAGTAGAGGCCCAGTGCTTGGTGGGTATGTACACCCATTTAGATACTCCATGAACTCATTCATCTCTCCCAGACTGGTTCTAAAGAATTTTTCTGGGTGATATTCTGAGGACCTCAGAAAAAAAAATTGACAACTTTTGTTGTCCAGCACAAGCCTGATTGTATACAAGTGTATGAAAAATTAGTGTACAGCTCACTTGGTCTCTGAGCTTATGAGTTTATATGTCAGTCTTTAGTTTCAAGTCCACTTCATCAAGTCTTCTTTTAAGTATAGCCAAACTTTAAGCTCACTTTGGAAATTATGGTCCAATTAGAGTTGTATGTTTTAAGTGAAAATCCTTATTTCTAACTTCATCGTTGTTATGCTATGGGGCACGTGGGAGCATTTTAGCTGTTGTGCTCATCAGGTCACACTATAGCTTCCTAATTTTAGGAAATATAGCTGTTGTTAAGAAATACTGCATCTACAATGGCTGAAACCCTGTACAAAAAGAAAGTTAGCAGTCAGAAATAACTGTGTTTAAGCACTGTATGTGTGCGTAGAAAGGCTCTGGTGACCTATACTGTGCAATGGAAGGTTTAACTAAACTCAAAGTAGACCTGTCATTACTAAGTAGACCACATGGTGCCTATATGACTAAGTGTGAATGTGTGATAACACTTCTAAGAATTCACACCCAGAGACGATTAAAATTCATCCTTTCTTAAAGTGACACCTCCAAGTTTTGCATTAAGGTCAACACAAACATTTTATTTCATTCTTTTTCTTCTGTTTTCACATCTGGATTTTAGTTTATTTATTTGGATGGGGTTTTTTTTTTTTTTTTTAGAAAAGATGATGAAGCCTTTTAAAACATGTAGAGTTTTAGATAGAGACCGAGTTTCTACCTTAACTGTATAACATATACATCGTTTAGAGCGAAAAGGTCTATGCTGAAAAAGTTAATGTGACAGATGCGCAACAGTAAATATTACAAACAAACAAACAGAAAGTAAAAACATAGCAAAATGACAGGGAACATTTAGTTTAAAATGCAAAAATGAGCGCTCACCTGAAACATCATCCACTCAGACTGACTGACTCTGACCGTGTGTGTGTGTGTGTGTGAGTGTGTATGTGTGTGTCAGGATGTGGTCACACTCTCTTCCTCTCTCTGGTCGATTCTTCATACTCTGCGTTTCTTCCTCATGATTACGAGTTTAGAGGCCGAGGAGACCAACGCGTTCAAAGAAGGAAATGTAAGACACAAAAACTATCAAATGAGAATCATAAAGGGCACAAAATATGTGAATAAATGAAGATTTTTCCATTTTAATGCTGACTGAATCAATGTGGTTAACAATTTTATTCTGTTACAACAAAGTGGGTAAAATGATTCTATAATCTCAGCAGATGTTGCTGCAGATGTTCGAAAAACTTTGTTTTTTGGCGGCTTTGTTGACCATGTTGGTGCTTCCTGAAACGTCAGAGTCCAGATTAAAGAAAGACAGTAAAACTGCACAGATTATTCTAATCTGAAGTTTACTTTGAGAATAATCAAACACCCAGAACATTTATATTTTTGCATATGCAATTTTTGTTAATAATTGCTTTTATATATATATATATATATATATATATATATATATATATATATATATATATATATATATATATATATATATATATTTTTATATATATATTTTTTTTTTCTCTTTCTTTTTTTTTTTTTTTTAAAAAAAAAAAAAAA
>VUQG01043882.1:90849-100893 GCA_015106755.1 Etia nguti | reverse complement strand
ATCTTTTTTTTTTTTTTTTTTAGCACTGTTATATGTGAGTACCTTGGTCCTCATGATTTCCTTGATAGCAGAATCAAACTCCACAGAGTTGTTGTAGTCCACTGTCATGACGTGAGGTCGGCCAATGTACTGCTCTGCGTACGGGTGCTGGGAGAATACCTATAGAAAACAAATGCAGTGTACTCAATGACAGCTTTATAAATAAATGTTTTGCAAATAAATAGCATCTCTCCACAACGACGACACTATCAGCTGCAGAAAAGTCAGTTTGTCTGATCAAATGAATACTGTCAATGATTATTTTGTATAAAGAAACATAAAAATAGTTATACTGTGTCCATTAGTGTACCAACAATGCAATCTAGATCTAATGTTTGAGCCACTGCTTTAATGAATCTGTTGGCAGCATGACTGATTGTGGGAAGATATAAAAATAATGAACGTACCTCTCTAGACGTGGGCTTGCCCCGGAAAAATTCGTGATTTAGTGAGCTGTGGGGAGGGTTGAACTTGGGCTGGAGGAAAATGCAACCATTGGCTATAGCTTCAAGAGGGGCTGGGCCCTCGTATGGGAAACCAAAACCAATGAAGAGCTAGGAGGGGGAAAAAAAGGGATAAAGAAGGGATGTATTTTAGTGACTGTGTAATTTAAAAGCAGCAGAATTTAGTTTAGAAGTTAGAAAAGCAGAAGAAAAGTCTGTAAACAGTCTGTCCATTAAACAGTGGTGACAATAACCACATGAAGCATAAATGCAAAAATAGTAATTTTTTTCATGCCTTGGCCTTCCGTAATAATTGCTGCAGCTCGTGCTGGGGCAGCAGGCCATGGTTCTTCACAAAGGCTGGGACCTCTGGAGGTCTTTGGGTCTCATAGTAGACTGTGCCGTGGACTTCCATGTATCTATGGAGAATCTGGAGGAAACTCTCTTTACCCTGCTGGAAGAAGATGGTTTGGTGAGACTGATGAACTGCGAAGACATATAGATGGGTCGTATAGAAGAAAGAGTGTGTAATAGTAAGAACACCATAAATAAAAATTTTTAGATGGTGACCTATCTTTTTCCTTGTAATAGCAAATATATAGTTAGAGTGGGGGATAGTCATATTAAATTTAGCTGAAGTTTGATATAATGAGGTCAAAATCTGTACTAGTAATCTTTAAATGCTCCATTTTAGGCAGTTTCTCTCTACTCTTCGCTCTGTATGATGTCTAAGATGTAACTAAGGTGCACAGCTCTGGCTGTAAACACAGAAGCCCCAGAAGAAAGCTGGATTGAAGGAAGGACTCCAAAGGGAGCTTAAAAAGGCTTTCAGGTACCAGTTTAGTTCACTGGTTGAGCAGGTGACCATATGCCACATGAGTGAAATGCACGAGCCTGGGTTTTAGGCAAACCTACAGGCCTTTGGTGCGAGTCTTTCCCAGCTCCTCACCTTTCTGTCTAATCTTCAGTACTTAACTGTCCAATGAAGGCAAAAATGTCCCCCCATTCCAAAAAAAGCTTTACCCTGGTGTATAAACTGATGGGCTGCACCAAGGCCAAGAATCCAAGAGTACAATTATGAAGGTAGAAATGAGCTCCATAGGGTCTCTTTAAAGAACTTTTGCTCCACTACAGTGTGGTGAATATTTTCATGTTTTCAACCTTATCTGTGTGAATTTGTGTGAGCTATGGGAAGCTTATCCATATCTTATTTTATAAAGTATATTGAAACAGATTATGCTCACATTACTGGTTCCTCTAATTGCTATCCGTGCTAAAATCAAATCCATAGTTTTCAGTCACCTGACCGATTCACTACCCTGGTGGGTAAAACATTACTCTATTGTGACGGACAATAGTGGACAGTCGGTAGAGGTGCAGGACAAAAGTGTTGTTTTTTTTCACCTGTCTTGAACCAAGACTACTTGGATCATCCATCCATGGAGGAAAAAGAAAATAGGAGTAAAGAATTTGTGATCCACATTCTGCTCAGGCAGCTTTATTTAAATCTCTGAAACAGATCCAGTTCCGTGACATCTACGTATATCTTGTAGAGAATCCCTCACCTTACACTGATGCCAAGATCAAAGCTTTAAGAGTACAAACAGCTACATGTATTTTTGACCTGGATGGGTGAATAATGCCACTGTGTGAAAGGTGAAGAACAAGAAATAGTTCATTTTTGAAGCAAAAGTAAGCGCTATATTGTGCGTTTTGGTGACTTTTACAGTGTAGGGCTAGAAAACCTCTGTTTGTCACACTAATGTTGTATCATAACTGTAAAGTTGTGCGAGTATTTTTCCAATGTCAGGTAAATCATTTCTACAGTTTAAATGAGCCATCCGATAGCACAGCACCTACCCAGCATTTTGGCTAAATTAAACTCAAAAACGTTCAAAGGATGGCTGGAGGGCAAAGACCACAGTACAGTTTTTGCCCGCCAGGTGGGCGTGTCCCAGTTGTTCTTACTTTGCTTAACTACTTTTTCTACAGGGATTAAAAGGAAAATGAGCAATCTAGTCCTTTTTTATTCAGTGAAATCAACACAGGGACATTAGTTTAATTTTGGTTGAATTTTATGTTTTCGGTGTTTTTACTTTCAGCCACACCAAATATTCACACTGAATATTAACATGTAGATGAAAATTCCCTTCTGTTTAAGCAGCAATAATTTTTGTGAGTTCTGCACTCCACTCATCCTATTACCTGATGAGAAGTTTTCTTCACCTTTAATTAATATCGACCTTGATGTGAGAAAGATGGTTGAATTTTGATGTGCAAAACAAAACAAAAAAAAAACAAAAAAAACAAAAAAGAAAAGAAAAGAAAAGAAAAAAGAAATGAACTGTCTTTAATAAAAATAAAATAAAATGTCAAATTCTGTGGAGAAACATTTGGCAGGCAGGTATTTATTTTGCTGCGCTGAGGCTTGGTTTTAAGCAGGATAAAACATTGATTGTCCTTATTCACTTACTTGTACATACTTCTCTCCTTTTTTAATCTAATAATATAAACATTACATGCTGTGGGTGAGAAAGCCAGAAGGGCAGTCAAGGTTCAGCAGGAGGACTGGGAGAAAAACAGCTAGCATCAGTTAACAACCAAAATTTAATCATGTGAACGGTGCATAACCCCGACTAGAGTATTGACCGCCTGGCGTTAAGCAGCTTACGCTATCCCTCTGCTGTTGTGTGCCCCCCCCCGCACACGCAAAGCCATAATTGGAGGCTGTAGTAATCGATAGCTTCCTCTGTGAGGATTTTCCCAGCCAATTAGGAGATTAGCTCAAGCGCTAAGTGCAGCAGACAACGACAATGAATTAGCAGGAGAAACACAGCCGTGGAAGAGTGCAGATTCCATAACCTGCACTCTCGCTTTGTGACTATGTATGTACAAGCTAACTGTCTCAGCAGGCAATGGATTAGGAATGCTAATAAATATAATCTGCTGTGCTGGTTTTTTGTCCCTTATCTAATTTGGTTTTTATAAAGATTTAAAAAAAGAAATTTGTGTATATATATTAATGTTGATTTCTGTGTGCACAGCATGCCAGAAGGATATAAACTGCTAAGTCTTCCTACCTTTGTTTATAGTACTTTCATACACGGTGCTGTACATGAAAAAAATCATCATGTATTTCAACAGTTAGTTGTATGCTGATGGAATTGTAAAGTCAGACTTTTATTATTTAACTCTTTTGGTTCCTTCAATTAAATATTTCCTTAGTATCTTCAATCTCTTTATGTAAAACTAAACAAATTTGTTGAACTATTTAATGTTATCTTACATAACCTTAACTGTAGTTTCCAAACTTCATGACATCTATACAGGGAGTGAATTTTCAAACTCATTAGCTTTAATTGTATTGAGGTTTAAAGTTGCAGCAAGACTGTTTTGCCTTGTTCAGCATTCTGTTGTTCTCCACGGGGTGGGAAGCTGCGCTGTACAAGTACAATATGTTTTAAACCAATTCTTCGAGAGACAAAATTAGCATCCCCTTCCTCTCCAGTACCACAGTGAATAATGGATGCACCGAGCTAACCAGCAGAGAAATGACATGCAGCAGCACGACTGGTCAGGAGTCGCACCTGTCTCTATGCATCCTAACAACGTTTGTATGTATTCCTAGACATGGAAACAGTGCAACATTACTCTCCTTTTTTTAAAAAAATTCTTTTTGCATATGTGTAGGATGTGAGATGAATATAAAAGGAATAATTGGTAAAAGTAACACGTTCTTACCTGAAGCTAATGAACACCCATCCGGTGACAAGGTCCCCCACAGGGGAAGGAAAAGAGTGACACAAAGAGAGGAAAGCAAATTGAGACAGAATTGTAGCCAAACAAGGCTGCAATAATTGGTAGAAACAGCTATGTATTACATTTACTTCCTTCCTCATCAAACTGTTGCCGACTGTGCATTCATAACTGCCTTTAAGCCCATCTCTCTCACAGCCAACAACCATAAACTAATCTGGGGACTTGTGTGGGCAGACAGTAGAAAAAAATGGCAGCAAACAATGTTTGAAAAATCCTTTTAAAAATGCAGACGCAACTTTTTCTCAGCTACATTGAGCATATGAACAAGCAGACAGTTTTAGAGAGGAAAATTGCCTGTAAATTGAAGCTATACAGTTGTGTATAAAGAGCCCCGTGAAGCAAACTGTAATGGTGCAAGCAGCTTGATGCCTAGGGATTCTTCTGTTAACATTTCAGTCGATGGTTTAGAGTATTTGGTTTAAAGATGGTGTCTGCATACATCCAGGCTGAAAGACAACTGGGCTGTAGTGAAAATCTTTCCACATACAGTACAATGCAACTACTGTGCATTGCAGTGTCTCTGGGCAGCCTCACATTTTGTTTCTGCAATGCGACTATGACCCCAAAATACACAATTACAACCATGAGGAACAAGCTTGAGTGGCTAACATAAGTCTCCAACAGATGTTATGCATACTTTGAGCAATGATTTAAAAAACAAACTAATAAAAGCATGGAGTCTGAGACTGCAAGGAGACATACAATCAACAGAGGCAGCCTTACTCCACAAAAAAACTTCTCCAAGATGCTGAGAACAATCCATCTGCTATACAAGTACCACAAAAAACTTTGTAGAAACAACAAACGCCATTAGGGTGGCTGTAGCTCAGGTGGCAGAGCAGGTCAGCCACTAACCAGAAGGTCGGTTGTTCGATCCCAGGCTGCTCCAGGCTGCATGCCCTTGGGCAAGATACTAACCCCATGTTTGCCTACTGGTGGTGGTCAGAGGGCCCGGTGGCGCCAGTGTCCGGCAGCCTCGCCTCTGTCAGTGCGCCCCAGGGCAGCTGTGGCTACAATGTAGCTTGCCATTTGGGGTCCTTAGGGACTAAGTAAAGCGCTATACAAATACAGGCCATTTACCATTTAACACCTACTGTATATGAGAAGTAGTGCTGTAAAGGTTAGTTACACCTGATTTCATTTTTTTTTTCTCTTTAGTGCACAATATATGAAGTTAATCTATAAAAAATGAATGAGCCTCATTTTACTCTGAGCTTATTAAGTGTATTTGTACAGGTGTAAACATGTGGTCAAGGCACAACATGTATGTATGTAGCTACGAGAGTATGCTTGGATACATTATATTATATCTACTGCTAATAAAAACTAACAGTATTACCAGTTATTATTATAAAAACTAGGCCTCCAAAGAATTCATTGTCTTCTTCCATGGAGTCATTAGCGGTTACCACTACACACACTATTCACTAAAACAGAGTTACTATGACTGTCTGCCATCTGTGTGTGTGTGTGTGTGTGTGTGTGTGTGTGTGTGAATTGTTGTCTGTACCTTCCACATGCTGGCTTCTTTCCCATACACTACAGCCATGTTGTTGACTTTGTTCTGTTGGATGCTCCTCTTCTCCGTCTCATTCAGCTCCTCCGAAACAAAGCCCATGAATGAGTTGTCTGGTGTGTGAGCTGAATGTATTTGTGTGCGTGAGTGTGTGTGAGTAGTACAGAAAGGTAGGATATTAGTAGATGGAGAGAAAACAAAACACAAAGAGAAAAAGAGAGAAAGGAAGAAAGTTAGTTTTATTGTAAGTAAGTGAATGAGACAGAAAAAAGTACTTTATTTTTGAAGGGTTTAGTCAGCATGTTTATGGACTCTCTAAGCATTATTAATAGCGACTGTCATAAAGCCAGCTGTTGTTAAGGTTAAATGTCTGAGCTGTTTAATATGGGAATTTATGTACTTCTTTTTCTTTTAAGTACTCGCGGTGAGTTCAGGTATTTCTGATGATCACAACCGCCCACATCCAGTCCATGGTTCCAAAGCTATGAGCTCTTATAAAATCATTTTTTTTTTAGCACAGCACATTTTTATGCACTAAAGAACTGTAATCACTGACCAGCAATGCTGCTCTCTCACAAGCGTTGCTAGAGGTTGAATCTGTCATTATAGCTTTGGACAGTGTGAAACGTGGCCGTCTACAGTGGGCCACATATCGATGATATAATGATAATGATCTTACTGCCGAGTGCCAGCTGTAACTAAACAGGTACGACACTGCACAGAGTTGAATTGTGGAAGCAGAACAGAGCTAATTCTCAGTGTTTCAGTCAGAAAGTGACGAGACAGACGGCAAGGAGAGCTTTGAAAAAGCAGATCAGACATATTGTGTAGCATATAAGAGAACCAGAAAAACTGGAGATAAAGCTCCGAAACAACTTGAAGGGATGCTAGAAGCTGCTGTTGCTGAAAATAGCTGTGTTAAACACATTGCTCCAAATTCAAATGAACAAGCAGTCAGACCTGTCAGAAAAGTGAAAACACTGAAATGGAGTCATTTTATTATATTTAGAATGAATGTCAACTAATGACAGGCCTTTGAGTGTGTTTCTGCGCACGTATGCATGCAAGCTGGAGGTATAAAACACCAACTCTCGAGCTGATGGTGTATTCTACATATGACATAAAAGTTAACATGGGATAATATAATAATAATAATGATATAGTATTCTTCTTACGGAACATAGTCATGTACTGCCTTGCATTGAGGTTCCAGTAGCCCCAGTTGGTCCGATAACCATGGAGAGTTGCATATTCCTCGTGATTATAAGCAGGCTCCGTGCCAAAGGTGTCAATCACTCGAATATGACACCTGCAAAGACAGTAACAGACTCAGTTCATGTGTAATCCTGTACCACATTGTTAAAAACCCCCACAAAAAACAATTAAAATGTCAGTATATTTTACTTCAAATTTCCCATGAGTTGTTGGCAGCTGTTAAAATGTGCCTCTTTGTCATTTCAAGCCAGTAAATTTCCTAATTTGCCTAACCATTATTTAATATGTAACATAACGTTTTCTAATGTGAAGCAGGATAGCAGGAAGACTTCTTGTCTGATCTTGGTGATGTCTGATAAGTATGAGCTCTGGATCATTTGTAGTACTCTAGACTGAAGTTTGCTGCTGAATATGTCACAAAATCTTCTGGTTTTCCATCTTACTGGCACTAGCTGACAGTCAACGATGAGCAATCAAAGGTTTACACACAAAATCACCTAGATTGCCTAGCTAAAGCTACTTTCGGCTGTTCCCTTGCCACAAGGGGTCAGCAGAGTGGGTAATGCCGCATGTTTCATTTAGCAGTTTTTACACCAGATGCCCCTTTGTGATGCAACCCAAAAGGGGATTTGTGTCTCCAGCTGGAATCAAACCAGCAACCTTTCACTTGCCAAGCAAAATGTGTTAACACTACACCACTGGAGGCACTAATTGCAGTTTCTAACTAAAAAAAAAAAAATCTATATATATTAACCCAGTTCTAAAAGGTTCTATAGACCATACTTCATGTTGAATATATGTCAAATTATATATTTAAATGCATCTGCGCAGCAGGTCATTCAGGTGGAATGCCACAATTACAGTACAAGGCCGTCAGGTTTCTTAAAGGTGAAAGGAGAAAAGCAAGAAGCTGCCACTGGAGAAGCAGATAAATAACCAAAATAACATAAGCAACCAGCAGTGTGGCAGGTTTGACATAAAAATGACAAAAAAACAATTTTTAGAGGTCGGAGGTGCGATGAGCCGCTGATAGAGTTTCCAGGTGGATGCTTCGTGGCAAAGCACTGAAGCATAACTGAGATTCATAACAGAATCATTCACCACAGACAGATGCAGAGCTCACTGTGCCCTTGTTTGCGACTGTGTTAAATCTGGCCAGTATGTGGGCTCAGGGGGGATTAGAGAGAGCTAAAGGAGCAGAGTCCACTTCCTCAGCTCTGAGTCTTTCCTGGCAGATAACCGTGTGTCTGAGTGTGTAAAAGAGACAGATATGGGGTAATAAAAATATTCTGCATCTGGAGAGTAATTAGAAGGCAAATATTACATCAGTGAAAAAAAAAAAAACGAAATTACTTCCAGGCACGTGACTCTTCTTGTAGCCGTACACATGTAACGATTTTCCGATGCCAGCGTTCGTGCATTACAATTTCATTTCAGCTTCGGTTTAGTTTTGTGATCATATTTGCTATTCAGAAACTGCAACAACTTTGTGTCTGCAGTAAAACTCAGCCTGCCAGCTCCTTTCATATGGCCATTGCCTTTCACGTCTTAGCAGCCCCTTGACAGGCAGATGCTCTCCGACATGGCAGTGAAGCAAACTGTTCACGTTTTATGTTAGAGGTTAGGTTTTTTTTTCTACTTAAGCTGTTTACAGCAGAGAAATTGGTTTCTCTGGCTCTCCTATGATGGATTTTTTCCAGGATATGTGTTGAACATTGGTGTAAATAGTGTGTTAAAAAAAAAAACACTCATTTGCTGTCTGGAAAGCCTTCACCATAGCCTGATAGCTTTTGAACACCAACTGGATAAAATCTCACGTTTTCTACATTCGTGTAGCTTGTCGCCTCATTTTAGCAACATTAGCAGTGTTTGCAAGAACTTCAGCAATTGTTAATAATATGTTTTTTTGTGCAATGCACTTACATAAATGTGTTAAACAAATAAGTTAGAAATGCAGGCTTTAAAGCTTAGAATCTGACTTCCTGCAACTGTGTTTTGGTAGAATACCTAGATGTCTCTTTCGTTCTTTTTTTTTCTTTTTTTTTTTTTTGCATTTACACCATTTCAGGAGCTTCAGTATTGACAGCATGAAAAATATTCCCCTCTGGGCATTTTATTCTTTTTACAGACAAGGTGACACCCCAATCTTGTTTGACAATTCTCAGATATTTCTGTCACCTACTGCAGCATCCAAGAGGCCAACCAATAAAGTGACAAAGTTATAACCTGGAGAGTAACGTATCAGCAAGAAAACAAATAAACAAACAAACAAGAAATGGCAAGCATCGGCGCATTGTTCATTCAAAGTTCTGAAGATGAAATTCTGCAGAAAATGTTGTGCTTCTATTTGTAAGGGCATCCGAAAGCTGATAATGAATTATTAATAACAAATGTTACTTTCACTCGTCTCTACCCCGTCTTCCTGCCTCCCTCACTCCAACCTGCGGCATCACATATCGACCACTCTGAAATGGTGAAAATGTTTCTGCCACCAGATAAGAGGTCCCAAAGGGAGGGAAAAAGTGGAAGAAGAGGGGATAAGCGTAGGAGTAGCTGAGCTGAATATCTATTGGGAGATCAGAGCATGGGGCTAATCTGGGTTAAACGGTTGCTCAGCGAGACTCGCCAGTCATCTGGGGTGAGGCGAATATGGCAGCATGGTTCATTGTCACCTGCAGTCTTGTGATGTAAATGTGATGTGGGGGATTATAAGAAACTGGGCGTCAGTGGACAACACCACCAACATTTCATAATGAGCAATTTTGAAAATAGTGCAAGCATTAATTCAAGAGCAACACGCACTACTGAGTGACTCATTTTTATGTTTGAAATATGGATATACTCAAACCCATAATTATCTGAATTAAATCACCAGACTGATGCGATACAACAGTGATTAGGAAAACAACATGTTCTCCGAGTTGCTCCGAAGATATGTTGCTGTGTCGCAGATGTAATGAGCTACCTCAAGATGCTCTATGTCTTTTTTTTTTTTTTTTTTTTAAATGGGTA
>VUQG01043882.1:75200-90829 GCA_015106755.1 Etia nguti | reverse complement strand
ATTTAATATTTTTTTTTTTTTTTTTTTTTTAATAAAATGATGAATACATCGGTGCTTTGTTTGTGTAATTACAATGCCATTTTCCCTGCTAAAGCTTAGACCTCACATGCTGCTCACCACATGCCTCCTGTACAGGCAAGGTGTAAGAGTGAAAAAGCATCAGACTGCAACGGGGGCTCTCCACAGCTCTGTGAATGTAACTAGTTGTTAGAGGTCAGCTGTTATCCAAGATGAATGAACTACTAATTGCAAAGTACCTAAGAAACAGTTTCTGTGTTCTGTCTAACCCTGTGATAATCATTCTCCTTCTTGTGTTTGGTTACACTGGTCCACAGATTTTTCAAACAGAGAAGCAGAGATTTGTTACCCAGCTGGCAACCAGCATACAGTTGGTCACTCACTGACCAACCTCAGTACACCAATAATCAACAGTGAGAAATACTAACTACAAAATATTCCTTAAATGCATCTCTCTGAGCTGCAGAATTATTCACTAATTCTGCCCATTTACTGCAATCAACCCAGAAGCCTCTGCCCACTTTCTCCATCGCAGTTTTTTTCTTTTGTTTGTTGAGCTGTTTAGATAAAATGTTAGAGTAACAGAGTGACGTGTGTAAAACACAACTTATTGATTTTAAATGTTATTGTTATGCTTTTTTTCTTGTTGTGATTACAACAATTCTGAAATTTGGTGAAGTCTTTGAACATTAATTTTACTTGGTTAATCTACTACACTTTTCAGACAAAAATTCACAACTGTTGACTTCATCTACAGTATTATGTATGTATGCATACGAGGCAAATATTGCCCACCCTTTTTATAACTGAAACTACAGCACTAACAGTTGCCCATCACTGCCTTTTAAGGAGATAGAAATTTTCTTGCACCTCAGCAAAGATAGTAATCCTACTGATTAAGTGCTACCTAATCACTCTGTCTGTCTGTATTAGCATTAACAAAACGACTCTCTATCTTTTAAAGTGCAGGGATTTTAGCCACACCTCCTCCTCGATCTGTTAACTGCCCTGTATTACACGTACACGCACACGTAGTGGTGGTTTCCTTCAGTTTTAGCAACAATACTTTGTTATTTGTGTTTTGTTGCAGGCCTCACCCTTGATATCTGCTCCGATCTTGCTCCGTCAATGCAGTGAATTCATCATGCAGAGGAAATCAATAATGCTGGTCGTATTATCAGATGAGATGGTTTGGATATTATCTCAATCAACTTTCACCATCATAACGGCACACGTGCACTGATATACCCTCGAATGTGCATGAGCTCACACGCAGGAGTACATGTGATTTCAAACAGCACGCTGGACTGGACAGCACCGTCTCGTTCGGGCATAATTAATGACTGTGGATGTTGGTGGGAACATATAACAAAAGTAATTAAAGGGAGTTGAAGGGTCCCAAAGCACAGAGCACTTGATTAATGATTCCTTTCAGTGCAAGAGACTCAACTAGACCAGACAAGGTGAGAGAGATAGAATGAGATAGAGAGTGGGAGAGAGCGAGAGCGGGGCGGAGAGATCAGGACAGAGTTAGAAAAGGGGGTGGTAGGTAGGTGTTATTGACCTATCCTGCACCTCTGGGGATTGCTGGGTTAATATTAAGCATGAAGCACTGATCCACTAAGCTCAGCTCTCTGGCTTTACAGCAGTATTAATTAATGGGATATGGTAGATATCATTTACCCGAATGCAAATTTGATTGCATTCTTGAGAGCTGTGTGTTAATATGGATCCACATGGGACTTAACATCCTCTGTTCACTTCTCTTCATACATTTTAAACCACTAAAGTGTATCCTTTCGTGAAAGTGAAGATAGATGTTCCTGCTTCTGTGCCTGTATTGCTGGAACATTCAGATAATTCTTTCACCGCAGCCTTCTGGGCGAACAAAAGACTGTCTCCTACAAACACTAAAAGCCACATCCTGTTAGTGGAGGCAGAAATCAAGACTCCACACAGTAATGACGGAGTGAAGAACTGCTGACCTCAGCAAGCAATTAGGTGCTGACTGTCTGTCGGGTGGAAATGCGGGGTTTTGTGTGTGTACGAGACAACTCACGAGAAGGGAGACAAATGGTGAGAGAGCGGGAGAGAGACGAAAAAAGGTTGTGTGCTGGGAAAATGGCTCCCCAGCCCACCACTAATCCATTTCTCTCACCCATAATTGGATTTTAAAAATACATGGAGTGGCCCTTTATATGTGGTGCCAGGTTGACTCCAGGTAACTTCTACTCCTTTGTTTTGTGCTATCTTTCTTTCTCCGTTCCGTGTTCCATCTGTGCGCACCATCGCCGTTTTATCTCGTCCTTACTCTCGTCTCCTACTGTTTCACTTTCAGTTGGCCTCCTACTCACACATGCCCTCTCCATCTTTTATCTTTCATTGCTGCTTCTTTATGCTGGAACCCAAAACAAGGAAAGCAAAATGTCAGTTGCCATTATCACATGCAGGGGTCAGACAAATGCCAGTTTAGTGGACCAGAAAAAATGATAGTGGGACAGAGGGTAGTGACTCCAAGCTGTTTTTAAGGAGCTGGAGAGGACAAGGCAAAAGTTAGACTTTCATTCTTGTTTGTTTCTGAGGCAACAACATGAAAGTCCTCTGAAGTTAATGTGGCTTCATATTGCTGTGCTCTGCAGGAATGTGCCGCTAAGTTTCTTTTCTTCTTCTTCTCCTTCTTTTGTTTTTTTTTTTCAAATGCGCTGCAGTACTTTAAATTCCTGTTTTGGGTATTTCTTTATGTTTTGTTGCCACGGACTCATAACTGTCATGGCCTAGTTTTCTAAGTTGTTGAATCTTTGTAACAATGCCAAAAGCCATTAGCACAATTCTTTAACAGCTCAAAAATAACCCCTCTTCCTCTCTCTTCTTCTTTTCATGTTTAATCACCTCTTAACCACTCAGCGAGTCTCTGAGTGCATTCAAACAGTAATAATAAGCTGCTGAAACAGGCTTTGACTGGAAATCGGTGCTCAGATGAACAGATTTTTATGTTCCTGTGGGGTAATTAGTACACGTATGCCAATGACAAGCTTTCAATTTTACATGCACCTCTACTACTGTACTACACGTGCGTTTCATTATTACTGATGTGCAGAGTAATGGAGCATGACAGCTGATGCCGATTCCGGTTTGTGTGTACGCATGTTGTTCGACTGCATAGCAACATACAAACTCTAACGTGTTTGACATTTCGCGCACTTTGAGCGTGTTCTACCTGGAAGGGGATGAATGATTACAGGAACAGTGAGCGTGTTTTTCTGTGTGTATGTGTGTGTGTGTGTGTGTCCCTGTGTGTGTGCAACTGTGTGTTTGTGTATATGAGAGTGTGATTTTAACAAGCCAAATGACAATGACAGTAAGACGTGTATGCCTTATTACCAGCAATAATTAATCTATAAACACAGCCAATAAACTCACACACACGCACGTACTCCATTACACAAGGTAATACAGCACATATATAACACAACGAAAAGTGGAGATACTCTATCTCAAAGGCACACACACACACACACACACACCCACACACTCACACACACAACAATGCAGATCGACTAACTTGTGTTTCTTGAGTGAGAGCCCCATGTGTTGCTTCATCTGCTGCAAGCCATGGTAGTCTGTGTAGATGAGGTCAAAGGGCAACGGACCAGTGAGTGGGCAACTGCCTCTGCCTGGGGGCACGCCGAGGAACCTGCAACACAAACACACAAAATACTCACTTTATACAAGCAGAAAAACATGACAGACAGCCAAGACATGAGATTTACTCTTGAAAAAACAAACAAACCCCAGAGCACAGGGGTTGAACTTAAGCTTGGATTCATGCATTCATTATTAACTCACACAAAACCATTTCACTTTGCTTTTGTTATAGAATAAAAAGAGTAAGGTGGAGATAGTTTTAAAATGTCCTTGCACAAAAGCTGGGTGACTGCAGTGATGAATGCAGAACCATGTTTATGCTTGTCCGGGAAAGACATTCTCTTATCAGAGTTCAAAATCGAATTCCCTGGAGTAAAGCAAAAACAAATCTTCTATGAAACTGAATTTAAAGGTGTGTTTATTGATCAGATAGTACAAACTGAGTTCAATCAAAATTATGCAAGTGGGCACTGGGATGGTGCTTTTTTTTGGGGGGGGCAAAACATAATTCAAACAAATAGGATGAAAAGTGCTGAATCTGCAATGACGTGGCTGAACTGTCCACAGAAGCACCATCAGCAATAACAACAGATGGTCAATGGTGATGATGTGTTGAGATTGTGTTGAGAATGACAGGTTACGCTATACAATGCATGAACAATGATTGCTGTGGCGAAATCCAAACGTCAGCATGTCTGTCTGTTGATACATACACTCCTACCGGTATCAAAAAGTCTATTTCAATTACAAGAAGACCTTCAAGGCACAAGCACAGGCACGCGCAGAAGCACACACAGCACAAACCAAAGGAGAAAAGATATTTTTCTTGCTGTTCGCTGTACTGTGACTTGTTTTCCATCCTTGTTTGACTCTGTTTCAACTCATTGATTGACTTAGAACCTCTCTGCTACTGTGCCAACAGAACTACTATTGGATATTTGACCTGTGAATGGTCTGCTTGCTCTTACCTAGGTCTTACTTCTGTGACAGATGAGGCCAAAGGCTAATGGAGGCTGTAATACAATTTGTACCCCCAGTGAATTTCATCTTGCTGTGCTAGTTTTACATCGGAGTCTCTCTGGCTACAGTACTTATCCAAAGGGTAATTTTATACTGTTGCAAAGCATGACTTACAGGAGCTCTGCTGGCAGCTGCTAACTAAAATCAGAGGAGGGTGAAAACATACAGATAAAGAAGCTTGATGCAGTGACTGAATTAAAGAACAGTAAAGCAGAGAATGCAGCATGTGGCTGTTTCATGGAGTATTGGTACGGGTTGGAAGTGTTTAGTCTTTCATTTTGCAAATGAGATTCACATTATTCATCCATCCAGCCATTCATCCACTGCTTACTGGGGTCTGATTCACAGGGGCAGCAGCCTAAGCGGGGCTTAAAAGTCAAATAACGTAGTAAAGAAGTTCATATAAAAAAAATTGAGAAATATATTCTTGTAACTGAAATTCAGATTCTTTTAGAAGAATAGACCTCACCACTGAAAAGTGATGATGAAGTGAAGATCTTCTGGGTCAATTTAATGATTTAATGGTTGAAAACTGACAAAAAGCCTTATAACCTCTAAACTATAATTCTTAAGTGTGTTGTGTATTATCAACATACGCAAAGTACCGTATAAAGATTTCTATGATCTCTCAATCTGAAGGTCAAAGTGATAATAACTGTATATAGAGCTATTTAAAACTATGTTTCTTACTTCCATTGTTTGCATTGACAACATAAAGGCATATAGGGAATGAAACATGCAGATTCTAAATATTACACTACTCTTTACCACTGACCTCTTCTTCAAGGTCAAATCAGGTCAAACTTTCATAAACTGTCTTTTAAAATTACTACTTACTTTGGTTTAACAGATTACATCCATTTATTATATTATATATAACATAATATATGTGAGAAAGTGCACAATGAGGGAGGATAGAAAGTGTGCACATTACCGTAGTAACATTGAAATTCAGATGAATAAAATTCAAGCAGGAGGAAAGAGACAGAAAATAAGGTGACGTGGGGTGGGGGGTGGATTGTAATCCACCAGCTGAGAAAACAGCAGTATGGTAAAATACAATCAGCTCCTTGGCTCCTCATTTCCCAGCAGCCTGTTTCTTTTATTCTTTTCCTCTAATCCCTCTCCTTTGGCAGCTGTTCAACCATAGCATATTGGCCAAGAGAGAAAATGATTTAGCTGTTCTTGAAATGGTGTTTTTTTTAATATATCTTTTGTTAGGAAACACTGAAGGACATTTCCACTGGTGATACTACAATGAATACCTGACCGAATGGTTGGTATATTTTTCTGAAACTCAGATGAATCAGATGTCCGTTACATTTGCCCTTTCAGCACTGCTGTCAACACCATAAACAGTATAGTGCGACTCAATATAACTCAAGTACATCTGAATGTACTGCTTTTTTAATGCACAGCAATAGTGTTTAATACAGAGAATGTAAGGCTTGTGACAAAAATATTCAGGGGTGAAATAGCAATACACACTGGGCCATTAGTTCAGTAAAATAAAATACCACAGCATGTTGTTGTATGTGTAGTTATTTTAAACTAAATGCTGTGCTGATTATAGTTTAGTACTGCATTTTTTCAAACTCAATACTAAACTAGAATGCATCATTCAGATCCTCATGACTGTGGTGATTCTTCCTCAGGCTGAGGTTGAGGAGGTTTATTCATGATGTCATCCCTGTGTGAGCACTTTACAACTCCTGCTCTTTTACACGTACACTACTCAAAGGTCAAGCATATGCATTGTCTGGACCTTCACACACATCGGGATGCCCAAAAGGGAATTCAATTATTGAAAAACACTTTTTTTTTTTAAAGAAAGCCCAGCAAGTTACTGCAAATGTAATTAAACAACTAGTCTAACTATTCGTACTTCACTTTTTTCTTACACTGGACTACAGTGTTAAAGCTGTAAAACTGCATGCACACACATGGGAGGCTCCACACACACATTGACACACAGACGCACACATAGAGGATGGCAGCGATCCCAGACACTATTCCAGTGCCATACAGGGCTTCACTGGAGTCCAATTACCCAGGGTCCTCTTGTCTCCTGGCTGGCATCAAGTCAACAAGCTCTTTGAATGAAGATATATACACGCACAAACACATGCACGCGCACACATGCACTGAAATGACTGCGAGAGGATATTTAACTAAGAACGTTTCCGTAGTAATATCTGTTTGTGACTCTGTACAGTTTTTTTAATCAGTAAAATAAAATAAAGGTATCCTAATTAAAAATTGTCTGTCAATGTCATGGCTATGTCAAAGCAACTGAAAAAAATGGAAAAACATCTGCACTGAAGTGATTCTTACGTCAGAGGAGCTCAGAGGGTCTATCACCTCCTGGGAAGATCTACCTGTGATGAAGCTTTTTTTTTTTCAGACCTCCAAATAAAATGTTTTCATCAAAGCTGAGTGACTCTGACATGTTATTGTTGTTTATTGTGTCTTGGTCAATACTTTCTTTTTTCTAAAATTGTGATGTCCAAAGTATTCACTATAAGAACATTATAACTGAAAAAAATCAACTCCTGAATAAGCTCATGAATGTTTACTGTAAATTAAATTGTAAGTACACAACCTTATATTTCAATACAATCTCAGAAAATTCTATATACATGTTTTAGGTATTTTTATGCTTGTGTGTGTATTACTAGTTATGTTTTCCTGTGCATGGGGTTATATACTGTAGTTACTTCATTCAGCACCAAAAGCCTGTATTGATTTCCTAAGAAGCATTTTGGCAGGGTGTTATTAGAGCACAAAAAGCACACAATGAGCAATAACACACAGTGTATTGCTTGTGAAGAGCTGAAATCTGCCATTTTGCCCATAGGTCTATTACCGCATTCTGTACTGTATGTGTTTGTGTGTCTTTGTAAGGAGATGCAGTCTGCCAGTCCTACTCAATGGTTTGTGGTAACTGCAGAAACTGACACAAAGCTTATTGTCTGTCTTTCTGTTTAGTTCTGTGAACAGCATGTGTAAGTGCGTGTCGGTACTGAACGCTGAGCTATAGTCAGGTTTCCATCCCAGTGTAGTGAAGTATTGCAAAAGAAGGCGGTAAGATGATGCGACAAGATGACAATAATTAAAAAGTCAGGCAGTCAAATCATTAACTCTTAATAGAGCTGCAATGAACACAAGGTAGGAAAAACAATGAAAATATGACCTTTAAGAGATTTTGCATTCAATAATCTACTTTGATTTGTCTTATAGTTCAAATTAAAAAAATCTTGGTGTCATCTTCATGCAGACCCGATCATTTTTTTTCTTCCCATGATCGTTAATTTTTTGTGCAAATTGAAAGCTTCAGTGCAAGTTTAAAGCAGATACAAATGTTTATTTGTTATATGTGGTTTGACTGAAAATTCCCGCATTTTGCTTTAATTTATACACTAACTTTTCCACCTCAGCCAAGCATAAAAGTGTTTTTGCAATATTTCATTTAATTTGTCTTATTAAAACCACGCAAAGGTGTTTGATAAAAATCATTTCATGAGGCAAAGATTCATCTCAGCTTGCAAACACAGATTACCGGCTACATGGATGTGTGGCTGATTGGATGTATGTACACAGTTTGTAGAAATGCATTTGTCTGTGATTTCAGTGCGATTTAATTTTTGTGTCTGTGCATCTGTGTGTGTCTGTGTATTTGTATGAATGACACAGAAGTTCAAGGGCATCCCAGTCAGTGGTGACAGCTGATGTCATCTACACTGTCCTGGCTGACAAAGGGTTAGAGAGGGTCAGCAGCGAGATGGGAATGTTAGCAGCTGAAACTGCGACAAACACTACGCAGTGTGCATGTGTCTTTGTGTGTATCATAAAAGAAAAGAAAAGAAAAAAGAAAAACAGACTGATGGTTGTATTGTTTGGCATTTCGTCCAAATGTACCATGGCTAGTCCACAGTGTACTGCTAAATGCAGGCTATTACGATAAGGCTCAAAGTTATATATTATACCTTTTCTTTAGTTTCTTATGTGAAATCTGGTCTGGCAGCTGAAAGAGACCCTTGTGTCAAAGCCGTTCATCATGTGGATCTGAAAACTCATACGGTGAACTGTTCAGACATTTATAACTGTGACTGACTGTAAACAATTTCAGAGGTGGACCATGCAAAAATAAAGAGGTGGGGAAAAAAAAAATCTAAGTCCTAAGTGTCACGAAAATGTTGCCTTGGTGTTGCATAACGAAACATCAAAAAGTTTCATCCTTAAAAGTCTTGGAGTGGAATTTGGTTAAGTTTATCACCGTGACATGATGACAAAATTGTGCAACACCAGCTTGATCCTCTTATGCGTGGACCCTGGAGGCAGCTGCGAGCGGTATAATGCTCCCATTTTAGGAAGACAAGCCAGCTTCACATGTTACCTCAGTGCTATGAGGGTGTCGGTGTAGTCTATGTCTATACCTTATATCTGTATACTGTATGTTTACCACAGTATGAAATGTAGATGAAATACTGAAAAAAAGAAAGCAAATGCCAGATAAAGTAAATACTGCGGTAAATCAGCATGTTCTTAATTCTCAGCTCAATCAAATGATAGCTGTGCACCTACACACACACACATACACACACGTATAGCATAATCAAACAGTCAAACATCCATGTAATCATCTGTTTCCACATTTGCCTCTGATTACACCCAGGGGGAGCCAATCTGGCTGCATGTGGGCAAAGTTTCTCACACACACACACACACACACACACACACACACACACACACACAGTGAAAAAAAAGAAACATCCACGCTCAGTCTTTTCTCATGTTTGAGTTGCTGAACCACAAACTTACTGGAATAATTTGGTATGAGGAAACTTGTGTACGTGCATGCACGCACAGACACAGAGACACAACACCCACAAGACATTTATTTACTTGATATCTGGCCTATTATAGGACTCTGCTGCTGATAGTGAGAGTGCAGCCTGTTTACCTGCCATCTATCAAACTCTCCATGCTGATTTGGTTCCATGGTAACACTCCACCCAGGTCAAATGGCTAAGCTGAAAGAAGTGAGGATAGTTTGACTAACAAAAGCTGATCTGACTACAGAAAGTCTTTCTATTACAGACTGACTTTATTAAGCCAGTCTGGTGAGAAACAGGTGTTAAAGACAAACAACACAGGTTAGAGAAGGTGACTGTAACCTGGATTATCAAAGAGGAAGTGTAACCTAATTCTGCGAGGTGAGCAGGATGTTTTCTTGATATATTACCCAAAGTGTGGGTAACTTAAGACAGACACACACCATCTCTTTCTATTTATTTTGCTCCAAGACAATGACAAAAGAAAGGGGACATCAGACAAGTGGTCCTATTCACCAGCTGTGAAAACTATGTGGGTTTCGGAGACGGGTAGGACTAAAGACAATCACCTTAAAAACAGATATCTGATTTGGCGACTCTGGATTTAGAGCCATAATGTAATCAAACCTCCACGTGAGCACACCCTCATGGCCTTCTGTTTTGTGTGCGTTGCAGCAGAAGTAGTGGGTGCGCTTGAAGTCTGGAGTTACAGACATTATAATAACCTTAATTGTAGCACACAGATTCAGAGAAAAAAAAAACAAAAAAAACAGAAAGGAAGCCCTGTTATTCACATGAATACCCCAAACACAGCCTGTGTAGACCATGAAATACCACGTCTTTAGCTGGAGCAGCACGTATTTATCTTAACAGCCACTGCAAAACATATCCATGCAACAGCAGCCGACTTACACGCGCTGACCAGACACTTCACACATGATCGAACATTAATGCAAAGAGACTTTTTTTTCTTGCTTAACAAATGGACATTAGAGTGCATGTGCACATCCCTCATGATGCACATCCTTCTCCCTCATCTCTTTTTAAGGATCCCTAAAACAAACCCTAAAAGGATTAAACGCAGACCGAGTGCATTTGCAGTTCAAACTGCAGCCTGCTGGCGCTTCATATCAAAAACAAAAGTCACAGCTGAGATGAAAAGCCAAGCCCATATTTGAACTTGTCAGCCCAGCAGGTAGGTGAACCGTGCCGTGTTGAAACTAAACACACAAATTATCAACATCAGGGAGAGTACCCGCTGGATGAAACCACAGCCACAGGAGACATAATAGCCTACAGAAAGGTTAAATGGCATCTGTTATTTTTATATAGTTCCAAATCGTATAAACAGGTGTCTTACTGCACTGAGTGATAAGGATCAACAAAAGTAATATCAAGACATTTAGTCCACGACACATCTCACTTCTACCTTCACACAGAACTTGCTGCTCTTCATCCATTTCTTCATCCCCTTCCTCCACTTTAGACCTTCCATGACTGGGAACACTGGTATATTCCTCCTCCTCCTCCTCCTCCTCTTCTTCTTCCTGCTCTGTGCTGTCATGTTTTGGCAAACAAACATATTCTTTATCCTCGTTCAGCAAATCCAGATTGTCCTCATCGCCATACAATAAGAGTGCCATCCTCTCCCCTGATGCTTCAGCTAACCAGGTACAACCCCATGGTTTCTACCTGTGTGTGTTTTAATCTGTGAATCAGTCTCCTAGTCTGTGTGTGTGCGTATGTGTGAAAGTGTGCAAACAATGCTGTGTGTGTTCCAAAGGCAACTGACTTTGAGTTTCTCCCTAAATGTCATGTGCCTCTCTGTGCACTCCATGGTACATGTCTGGTAAAGCCTGTGTGTGTGGAGCTGCTAGAAATTGAAATTCTAAGCGTGTGTGTCATTTCTGTGGCAGCTCAGTAAGACAACAAAACTCCTCCCCGTTTTCTCTGTGGCCAGTCAGTGAATGGCCTTCTCCACTCTGCCACAAACATGGGGTAGACTGGTACACACTCAGGGCAACAATCTGCTTTCAATTAAAAAACAAAACAAAAACATAGGTTAAAACAGATTTAATCAAGCAGATAAGGGCATTTAAAATGCATAATATTTATGTCTATAATTCTCATCTGTGTTACCCATCCAGTGGTTTACTAATGTGTGGTTGCTGTGGTTCAGACCAACAACAACAGAAGCAACCAAAAGAGAATTCTGCTTGAACAATTCCCAACAAAAACCAGTCACTTTACAATCCCCCCTCACGTGAAAGTAACTTGGTACAGTCCTGCTCAGCTCTATGGTGACAATTGGGCAGGGCATAAAATAACACACAACCTGTTTCCAGGGCTGGGCCAGACACACAAACACACACCTTCACAGGTGAATGTTTTTGCATACTATAGTTAACGTGCAGACAGTGTTATCAGGAGAGTTAAGAGATAAGCAAGGGCACTTTGAGCTGAGCTGCTTAAAGATTTTCCATGAAGTCAATCAGAAGAAAGACTGAAGAATAAACTTGTTTCTGAGACAGTAAATGAGACACACTTGTACAGCCATACAAACTGACCCTACAAAACACAAGGAGCTGTGAACCCTAATCTTGCATGAACTGCATTTACAAGGTGAGCTATAATAAAGCTACTTTGGGTTGTTCCCCTACAGCGGGTAGCTTCTCATGTTTGATTTGGCAGATTTTATACACCAGATGCCCTTCCTGATGCAACCCCACAGGCATCTGTGTCTCCTCCTGGCTTGTTAGCTCAATGTGTGATGCAAAAGTGAAAATAATTATTTTCATCGAATGGGGACATACAGGAAGTGGATGACTAAGACACAAAGACAAAAGAGTTTGCAAAGAGTGGACAGACACAGTTTCAGTTTGGCATCAAATCTCATGCCTCAAGTTCCTGAGCACCAAGCCAACCGCTGACATGAAACAAGCTGCTCAAAAACAAAACAAAAAAAAAATTCCAGCAAAGTTTCACAACATTTCAAGAGTTTAATAAAGATCAATAAACAGTTCTATGTCTTAAATTACACCATAAATTAACCAGTCAATTTGCGACTTCATCTTAAAGGTAAATTTATAACCTTTATCGCAACATTTAAATAGTTCAGGTGGAAGAGGTGAGGTAAAAAACATTAACAGAGAAGAATTTTTAAACATTTGAAAGAAGATATTACCATAACATACCATAATATTCATTGTATGTTAACAAAAAAGACTAAATATATATACGATCTATGTCAGTGCCACATGTCTGTCTGAGCTGAGCTGTTGAGAGGGACCAATCTTCAAAAATGACACATCAAAGAAGCTCCGTTTTCTGCTCATTAGTTGGCGTTCAACTGTTATAATTATAGTAATTGGTCTAGAAAACTGATGACAGCTCAATACTGTCCCGCATGCTTGAGTAACTCCGCTCAGTGTTCCTATGGATGCTTCACAGCAGGCAACAAAAGAGCTCTGGACAAACACCACTCAGTGTTTCCAGGCAGCGTTTACCTCCCCCATTGTTTTATGGTCATGTTGACTCTTAATGCTCCAATAGTTCTCACACTTTAGCTCTCATGCAGACATAACGTATTGTTTTGCAATAAGCTCTGAGTCCTTTATTCAAACACCAAAAAACTTTTTGTTTCGGAAAACGTTGACTTTTGTTTTTAATCCACTTAAATGGTGCATCAACTTTACATTTTATATCAAATTAAGAAAAAGCTTCCCAGGAAGTTGATAAGCACCAATAAGTAAATGTAAGACTTTCAAACAAACTGAAAATTTTCAGCTTCCATATAAAACAAACAAACAAACAAAAAAAACCCCACTGCAGAATGCTCATTTGCAACTGCTCAGACTTCACTTTCCTCCTTCTACAGCTGACACACAACACCGCTACACAGGCAGGCAAGGACCGTAGACAGTGTATATGGAAGTAGCTACTGTGATATGAGAAGGGGCGGGCTTGACTAATTGGTACCAGGATAATCCTCCAGTTTGAAACTTTGTATCACCAAGATTTACAAAATAGACTTCATTTTTTATTCAATATGACCAAAAATGAGTGATAAACTCAGCAGGAAAGTGTTTACAGGTCAAAACTGAGTACTGTTTTCCTGTGGTTGAAGTCTATTTGCAACCACAGCTATCGCCACCTGCCGTCTTTGAGACATAATGCAGGTTTAAGGTACTTCCGTATCAGGTCTTTAAGTCTGACGTCATTAGCCGTTTCGCGGTCCAAAACTCCGCTTCAGGTCCAAAAGTCAAACAAACACTGCGACATCACTGAGAGTTAAAAACTGTCTCAGTTCTTTCATCTTTAATAAAATGATCAGTCCAGCTGCTCTACCAGGTGTAACAAATACATTTAAAATCCAGGCATCCATGAAAACAGAATTTATTAAATTTAACTGAGAAGTTAACAGGGAGTTAGCTCGCTAGTTTCCACCTAAAGATGATACACCATGGTCTGACTGAGGGATTTCTGAAAAAATTAAAACGTACAGCTCTGCTATCACTTCCGACATAAATGAAGACAGAAAACTAAACAGCAGTGACGTTTGTAGGGTTACTGAAGTTGGACTAGCTGGTATATAATGATGTGCTACATGGTGGCTAGCTACACAGCTATGGTTAGCATAACATAAACAGTAAAGCTGGAGGATGAACGCTAACTTACTTCCACTCGATAAAAGTTAACGGGAGGGTTCCCGATGGTTAGGAACAAATGCAATCGCATGGCAGGATGCTGTAAACGGACCAAACTTCAGTCAGGAGAACAACTGAGATAATCCATCCACAATACGAGGTTAGTCATTAATATACTGCTGAATGGGCTGGGCTGTAGTTACATCGTAAGGTTTTAAAATTTGAGCTTTAAAATGAATAGTGGTAATAAAAACCGAGAGTGATCACTGCCCTTTTTTAGTGGCTCGTTCAGATTAAATAGAACAAGATACAAAGCATTAAAACATGTTAAAAACACAACAGCCTTAATAAATGCAGAGTAGTTTGGACCCGGAAGCAGGGTTTATCATGTGATCACTTAAAGACCGGATTGGCTTCATTTTGGAGACCTGGAGGATACATTAATCTTTTTCTGGCATCTGTGGCAGGCAAACAGGCCCTCTGAAGTAGCTGACGTTCACAACACTGAATAACACTTTATGGACCCCCAATTTCTCAAAAGCTCCAATTTGAATAACACTGAGGTATTAAACAAACGTTAACGTTAGAGTTTGCATTGTTTCTGTTTGTCATTCCCCCCCCGAAATCTAAAACGGTATCCAATATCAAGTATTTTCCTGGGTTTCGCTGTCGAGCTTGAAATTCAAATATTGTGAGAACCATCTCTTACATTCCCAATGGAAAAACAGGGCCCTTTTACTTAGCCCCAGCCCCAGTCTGAGCCCAGCTGTCCTGGTTGTCCTCTGTCCATTAAGCCATTTGTTCTGAAGGCCTCTGGAAGTGCCAAAAAGTATTTGGCAGGTTGCTATCAACAAGACTGGCTTGGAGGAGCATGCAAATCATTGGGCTAAATATAAGCCAACCTACTTCCTCATCCCTCCCCAACATAAAACCAGCTGCATATCTATTTCTGCCTCGACACTCCATGAAAAGCTTTATCAAAGAAGCCATGTGCCCCTTCTGATCCAGCATTTAAACATTTTAACACAGTAAACATTTTAACGCAGCTCTACCAGCTGCCCACATGTGAATAATATTTAAGCTGCGCAGCTTGCACTGGGAATCTGTCTCAAACTGTTATGTAAGAATGCATAATATGGGACAATGAACTCATTTCTCCTCCACCATCCATATTAAGTGCGTCATTTAATGATGTCAAAATACAAAAAGTGCACAAATATGTGCATGTGTACAACCAGAAGCAAAGCAATTACTATAGGTGAGAACTATATGTATAGCATGAAATCAATTACATCACACTTTAAATAATGGACCATAAGCAGGTGCATCATAATTAGGGAACAAAAAACAAAAAAGACCAAGGCAAGAGAGTAGAGACACAGACATGATTGTGAAGAAAGAGTCGGAGCTAAAAAAAAAAAAAAAAAAAAAAAAAAAAAAACAAAAAAAAGAAAACAAATAAAAA
>VUQG01043882.1:64745-75180 GCA_015106755.1 Etia nguti | reverse complement strand
AAAAAAAAAAAAAAAGATGAGAGAAAAAAAAAAAAAAAAGAAAGAAAAAAAAAAGCACCAAAAGGTAACAAGCGAGCCACTACTACACCCTGCTGATAGTGACACCTGTCACATGACCACGCACCGCACAGTGGACCTGTGTGGATCAATCTGCAGATTCAATCTGGTATTTAATCATTTCAAATCACACCCTAAAGCTACTCTGAGACTGAGACAATACCACAGGACGTTGTAACACACTGGAATTCAATACAGGATTATTTTATAACATTGCATTAGTTTAGGCTCGTTTTGTTTTTTAGGTCTCCAACAGGGGCTGATATCAGCTAATATCAGCTCTTCATTAACGCTCCAGCAGCATTTTCTAATAAAACAAGTTAGCAACCTACAGTGAAGGCACCGCTTGACTCCACAGCACCATCTGCGCAGTGCACTGCTACATGTGCTATAGTCAGTCCTCAAAGTATAATAAAGACTGAGTTGGAGCCGCTCTGCTGGACAAGCTACAGATAAAAGCTTTCATTTTTGTGCATATGGGCAGAAACATACACACTGATGCAAACTTAGCTAAGACAGGTCACAGATAATAACAGCAAAGATCTAAACTCGAAACCTTATTTTTAAGCAATT
This sequence comes from Etia nguti, assembly GCA_015106755.1. NCBI lineage: Eukaryota > Metazoa > Chordata > Actinopteri > Cichliformes > Cichlidae > Etia > Etia nguti. The sequence continues at coordinate 74,550 of VUQG01043882.1, read as the reverse complement.
ACAGGTTGCTTCTAAAAAATCCTGCTTTGTGTTATGGAGGTCATTTTACTGCAGTTATGTCTTTGAGACTTTAGATGATTGTATTTCGTTACTTTGTCACCGTGTCCACAACATAACTGTTATTCATTTTGTCTCTATGTGCTAACGCCAGCTACCCGCTGCCATCAGCAGCAGACCTCTAGTTGTTGTCCAGAAACACAGGAACCACCATAAACTCCAGTCACACTTCCTACACTTAGCACCCACAACTACTACTTGGCTCTATATTAGGAGCCACCACCTATTACAGCACCTACTGTTTGCTGTAATGCTGCTCCTCTCTGTCCTTTCCACAACACCTACCTTCATGGTTTTGCTGAGAACGCCAAGCCACAAGGTGACATTCACATGATTTAATTAGGAAAGAAACTAGAATACACTTAAGCTGATCCCAATAGTGAGTTACTTAAAAGACAGTAAATGTATATTCAGTGTGCACGACTTCCTCAAAGCGCTTCAAATATGCGTGAATTTTAAGCCAAGAAATTCCCAGCTAACTTTCCAGGAAGTCCTCTCTGCCCCTCCTTTGAATTGGTTTCTTTTTAGATAAGATTGCAAACAATCTGACATGTTGATGTATGTAAAGTGCAGGAAATAGCTCTCTTTCTGTGTCATTGTACTACTAAATGTCTTACTAGGATACAATCCCCACAACAGCTGTCTAAGTAGCAGTCTTTCACTTGAAATCAACTATCCAATAGAAACTACTTACTTGCTACATACAAAAATTAGCCTCTTTCCAACTCCAGGACTGACTTTTCAACTTGGACATGTTAATCCACACTGAAGCGCTCTCTTACCATCAGTGCACTCTTCATAGTACCAGTCCAGCTCGTAGTAGTCTGCTTTAACAAACCTCTGGCCTCTGGTCTGGCCTCGTCTCTTCATCCTCACTGCTCTGACAGACAGATGTGCCAATGTCCCAGCATACTTAACTGTAGCATCCCAGCATGGTCAGAAACAAGCATCTGTCACTGGGTTTAACTGGTTTCCAGTAGAGTCTGGTGGTCAGTAGGTCAGCATCTCAATTCTTCTTTCTCAGCATGCTTAGCAAATACCAGTATGGACACATTTACTTTAGGTAATAATCTGGTTCTCATGATCAGATTTCTTTTCTGCTCCACACTGAGTAACACCAGCCCGTCGCCGTGTTATGCTTAATTTAATGCACTGCTGGTGCCATTTTTGGATGTCATCAGACAGAACCATTATTTGCGTCATCAGCTGTCAGCTGGAAAAAAAAAACACAGAGTCACTTATTTGTATTTTAGTCCGTCAGGTAGTCTTTACCATTTTCAGCAAATTTTCCATCATCTGCCAGATCTGTCCCTCGTCTTCCTTATTTTCTGTCATTGGATTTCCAAAGTCACTTCGAAACAGATCAGAGGAAATAATCAGGTCCATCCACTTATAGCTTCATGTCAGGCCATCTTCGGCTGCTGTCAGCTGTTACTCTGGCCGTGTTCTCTTCTTAAGGTCGCAAAATGACCTTTTCCTTCCCTTTTGTAACATTCTTTAGCTCAACACATGGACAACCGCATCTCCAGCAATGACTCAATAAACACAGAGATACAGAGAGCGAGGCAGCAGCAGTCACGGGTTTTGCAGCAGAAATGATGAGAATGACGACACAGTGGGATGGGTGGGCTAAGAGGGTGTCTGTAGCCAATGAGGGGGGGAAACATCACCAGCTTCTTCCCACCCACCATTCACATGTCAGCATTTCACCCTCCCTCCTCTCCTCTACTTTGTCCTTCTGCGTGGTTGTTATAGAAACAGCCTCAGACTCCAAGGCCTACGGCTGAGCAGCATGTAGATGCAGAGAAGGCAGTGTAGCGTTGGCAGGGGTGACGTGGCTAACCCAAAATGAATGAACCAAAATGGGGATTCTGGGATTTGTCATATAGGGAGTGATGAAGCGCATGCATGGGAGGCAGAAAGCACATGAGAGGAAACTACAGCGTAAAGCAGCTACATGCTCACAGGATGTGCTAAGACAAGGCTAACAACATACTGTTAACCGGCTGCTTGCTAAAAACAGCCAGTGTTTCTTACACAGTGTGAAAAAAAGCAACTGCTGCTAACTAAGTGGCATGCATGGCTTTATGCTAATGTGCCAGTAGAGTCATATAACTGCTGCACATCTTCCTCATGTAATGCAGTAAGGTTGCATAAGACCCCATTACAGGATCAGTTAGAGCTGCTTGCCAAGTGAGCCTGCACGTTAATGCATGTATTATCATTGCGTCTATACATATATGTGCGCTGCGATTTTATTTCAGGTATGCAGTTGAACCAAAAGATAAAATAATAAGAAACAACGCAATCCCGAACACACAGCTATTCTAATTAAAACCGCAGTCTTTTTAAAAATGACATCTCCTACATGTTATCTGTTACTCTGTTGACAAGTACCTATCACCAGCTGAGGCTGTGAGACAAATTTACCAATCAGACAGTCCACAGTCTTTGTTACATGTGCGTTTTGTGTCATCACAGCATGGATTTGCCTTCGATCGGTCAGCTGCCTCATGTCACAACCTCCTCACACTCATCCTTCTCAGGCAGCAGATCAAATCAATGACCACTTGGATGATGCAACACCGTGTAGGATATTCTGCTCCGTCACAGCACTCCTAAATAAGATGCAAGTCGGGTTGGACTTTTCATGTGTAAATGCTTAAATATGGTAACACTTTGGCACTTTGTGACGGTCTGTACAGTCAGACACTCAAGATCAGTTGAGCTTTACCATTAAACATCTTAGCTCATTTATCACTCCCCCTTAGGGTGCCGATACCCAGCCATCTGCTTGAAGCAGATGGGGATAGCTAGTAAAAATCTAGGTGGAGATACAGTTGATAACGAAACACAGTGGTGGTACTGACTGTACAGCAAAAAACACTTCATGTTTTCTAATAATGGCTCTTCTGTCTCCTCATTATCACCTTACAGCCTGGTTCTCTGTGATGAATGTCAATGCCAAATTGACGGTGCAGGCAATGGGGCACCGGGGTGTATTCGCAGCTCTTGATTAAGCCTATTTATAAGATCCTTGCTTTATTTTTAGAACATGTTTTTACCCTGAGTCACTATTACAAGTAGACATGAGTTAAATATTAATAATTAATTGTGAAAAAAACCACTTTACACTCCCTTGGTTTGCCATGTGAATGGTTTGCACATGTTTTCACGAACCCGTGCGTGTTTGTTTAATTCAAATTGTGTGCAAGTGGGTCTGTATGCTCTCCAGCTGGCACAGATGACAACCAAAAGCCACAGTTTGATAAGACCAGTGCTGACGCCTGCATAAAAAACACACAGCATGAGCACTAAGTGCACGAAAAAGCAAAACATTAACCCGAGTGAGATAGATAGCAGTTATTAAACATGTTTGTTTTGGTAACAACGGTCACTTTGTTCGCCGACACTAATGGAGATACCAGTGGGGTCAATACCCTCTTTCATTTTCACAACATCAAATTTGCCATAACACTCAGATCTCTCATTGTCACTCTCCAACAACAGGACACACGTGTTATTATATTTTGAAAACGCAGCATAATGAACTTACAGAAGTATTTGAGGGTCTCCTCAATCTGTTCAGTAGTCAGGTCAACGGCAGCGTCAGGGCCCAAGAGGGGAGTGTGCAGCCAATCATCTTGGTCATAACCGAAGATGGTGTCGGCCCTCAGCTTGTACACCGGCAGTTGTTCTTCCAATAAGCTGATAATCTCGAGCTCCGGCAAATCAGTACTGTTACACACATCTGCACAAGGAGAGAAGAAAGTGAAGAATAAATGCTGCTTTCTTTGGAAACATTTACTTTCACATTCTTCATCAAGTTATTGGACACAGGAAACACCAGAACTTCTGGGTTATTCAATTTAGTAATCAGGAAAACATATTTCATTTAGTACACTCATGCAGTCTTCTGAACCGGAAGGTGTATGAGGCCCTCCAGTGGCCCACTAAGGAACTGGTTAAGTTTTCATTGCAGGATTTAAAAAAAAAAAAAAAAAAAGCGTTGCTAAAAGTTGAGTTGGCATCCCTAATTAAAATAACTGTAGCTTTACGATTGTAATAGCTTGTAATGAGCTAGATGTCAAACATTTCTTATCATTTTTATAAAATACTGGATTGCCAAACTGTTTAAATTAAGTGTGAATCCAGTGTTGTGCCGCATCCTTATCTATAACAATAAATAATTCATCAGCAATAATCTCAGTGTAGCCAGCTGATACAAGATTAGCCTGCGCAGACATAATAATTAAATAAACATAAGTAGGTGTCGACTAGCTGCAGGGCTTTCCTAATAACCACGAGATCAATCTTTTTAATCTTTTCCTATTATTATTTCCTGTGAAAAAGAAAAAGAAAAGACCCAAAATGTATACATCTCTTACATAGTTATAGCCCAAATCGGGAAAGTTCTCTGTATTGACTCAAGGCACATGAGCCCTAACCACCGAGTCACTCAGTTGTGCACTCTGCTTTTTTTTTTCCCCTTCACAGAATCAACAGCAGCCTTCTTCTGTGAACCACTGATTCACATTTGTGCTCTGCTGTGCAAACTTAAATAACCTTACCTAAGCTTTCAGCTATGCGCCTCTCTGTTCACACATCACTTTAGTGTGCTATTAAAAGCATCATCCATTTTTGGCTCTATTAGAGAACAAATTCTCTCTGCTTACACACTCAAATCAGGTTTGGTCTTTTTTCTTTTTCCCTCCTCCACAAATATAGAACAGAGAAGCTCTTGGACTGACAGAATGAGACAAAACATGGGAATTAACATCCAGTAAAAATAAAGTTCTTTGTTTCTCTGTTCTGTCGCTCCATCTGCCCGTCTGTCTGTCTGTCTCCCCAACAATGCGGTCTTACAGTTTTTTCTAATACAGATTGAATGACTGACTGTGCTGAAAAAGGGAAGGCACACTCACAGCAGAGGCTGGGGAAACATTTAGCAAGCACAGCCAGAGGAATTTCAACACAGATGTAAGTGCTGAATACTCAATGCCATCAGAACAAGTGACATTTCACAATTTTCTGGATTTTGCCACTTTTTGCCGCCTCTGGTTTGTATAAAAATTGTGTAAAAGCTCTCTGAGTAAGATTATGATTGATTAACACATCTCTGGCTGATCATTTGGTTTTACACAAAGTACAGCTAAACTGTGCCACTATATTGACACTGAAGTTTTATAAGTGTCAGTTTTTGTATTAAAATCTTTCCTGCGGAGCACAATCTGACAACATATGAGCATGAATAATACTTCAATAGACCCAAATGTACTGCAATATTTGGATTCTGATATGAAATATGAACAGTGTACTCTTAAAATGGGTGATGTTTAAGGATGGTAACACTGCAAATGTCATCCAACAAGGTTTTTAGCCTTGTTTAAAGGCAAAAAGAAAAGCAAGATGTAATAAGTGTGTGTGGGGGACATTAATACGTATTAACATATCAGAAAATGTATAAATGTCACAGCCCTATCAGGGCCTGTTGTGATTTTGCCTCAGTGGTCCTGCTCTCTCTGCAGCTGTAGGTACCAACTGCCTGTGATTTGATACTACTGAGCATTTAGGCTCGGACTACTTTGTGTCTCCACGGTGTGGTGGTTTACACATTCGCCTTAACAAGAGAAAGATCCTGGTTTGATCCTGGGAGGAGACAAAATCCCTTTCGGTTGCATCAGGAAGGGCGTCCCGTGTAAAAACTGAAATAAGCCCCTCTTAGAATAAGTGAGCCGTTGAAAGCAGATCCCCTGGACTTCTTGGGAAATGTAACAATTATACATATAAAAATATTTTATTTTTTCATGTGACAGAAACAATATCACACAAGAGAAGACCAACTTTACATTTACTATAGACCATTTTTGAAAATATGTATTTTTTTGTATCCCACTATCTCTTTATAAGAGAGTGGATAGTAAAACCTTTTGAAGTAAATACAGAGGAGGCACAGAGCACACAAGCTGCGAGGACACCACAACAAGAAAGTTCAAGTTCAAATGTAAAAATAGGTCTGTCACACAGTCCGTCTGAGCAATAAACACACCGCCTAACACAGCGAGCAGGCTACGAAGACACTGAGAGGGTTTTATCACATTAAAGGAAAGGTACTGACTGCCTAGTATCAGCTGAAATGTTAGCAGTCACAAGGTGTTTGTGTCAGACTGTTCGATCTCCCAGACATGACTTTCAAATCTTTAACTAGAAAGCATAGATCTGAAATGCAACATGGCTGCCTCCTGTTAACCAAAACAATGCACTTATGCCCCCTGGGGTCAATGCTTGAAAAGCCAGGGTTTTTTTTCTTCTTTCTAAAACACACTGTCTAACAGGCTTTTAGCCGTTTAAACCTGAAAATGTTATCTTTTACTATAAAAGCGAACCCACAATATGACGTTTGACACTTTCAATGTTTTAAACAGATTGAAAGAATTCAGCAAACATAAAAAACATTTCCTTTGCAAAGCGAGCTCTTTAACGCCTCTTTCAATATACGAGGTTAAAAAGACAAGAAAGCAACAGTCCCCGACAAACAGATAACAAAAGGGACAGCCGGAAGATACAGCGAGCGCTCTGTCCAGATGTTAGTCAGACTGCTCATAACTGTCACTAGAGATGAGCTGAAACTGCTAGAAAGCCATTCTCCACACAGCATACTCACTCATGGTGCCTGAGCACGACAACCACTGCCCCCCTCTTGACCTCCAATTACATTTTCCAGCGATCCAGGAGAGGGCAAGGTCGCTGGAAATAACACAGAAAGAGAGAGAGTGTGCCGGAAGGGTGGGAAATGGGAAGAGCAGAGTACTAAAAGTTTTAGAGGACAGTACAGAGTGCAGGAGACCGAAAGAGCGGGGGAAAAAAACAGAGGGAGGGAGGAGCGGCCGGAGCCAACCAAACTGGTCCCATCATGCTTGACATGCCAATGACGAGAGACCACATGGACCGCCCCACTCTCTCACTTTTCCACACTGTGGCAGCCAACAAACCCAGCTGGACTCTGCATACAAGCTGAAAGACACTCCCCCCACACACACACACACTATTTTCCCTATCCTAATCCTGTATAAACCAACTGTGGCCACACCAGGTCTGATGCTGTTCAAAGCACTTTACTGTCTTTAATTTCTAGCTGCTCAAGCTCCTTTACTAAAACACTCACATCGAGTGATCGGGCCTTTCAAATGTGTGAGAGACGGAGGGATTAAAGATTTTAAAAGTGTGTGTGTGTGTGTTTTGGGGTGGGGGTGAAAACACAGCCTGAGCCAAAGGATCAAAAACTCAACATAAAGGAGATTTTGTTATATTAGAGAGCAAGTGTTAAACTACCAGACAAACAGATCAGCGGAAAAGGTTTCTCCTCGTTACAGCAGTAATCACAGTCTGTACGACAGGAGCAAAGCTCCAGCAGAAAACCTGCCAAAACCCCACTCAAGATTTTTTCCTGTAATCCCACAGATCCCAGCTTTTGGCACCAAACGAAGCTCGATATGATTACACGTGATCCTAAGCTGATGTGTAATAGTCTTAGAAGCAGACTAATAGCTGCATTAATCAGTTTAGAATCGCTAGTTACCAAACTTCTTAGTAATGTGAGCGATTAGGGTGGTGCACAAAGTAACCGATCACTGAGATTTTTGTTGTTTCTGCAATTTTAAGTAATAACAAGTAAAAGGAAGTACAGAAGTTGGTGGGTGGTTTGATGCAAACTATAATCCACTAACACTTAGAAAATTGCCTCCATTTAAGTTGTAGTGCTGCTCCGTGGAGTTGCAGCAGAGGGTTTTCCAGATTTAGATTGCAGCACAGGCAGCTGCTGGTCACAGAGGGTGCAGTCGTGAAATAAAGCGCAGTAGTACGTCAGTGTTATCAAATGTCACCGGCAGCTCACACATCTACACGTGGGTGGTCGAACCAGGGTTTTCAAATGTCACTAACCCTGTGAATCTGAGTGTAGTGTGTTTGCCAAGGTGTTATTTTTTTGGTAAATGAAAAAGTTTATTACTAATAAATTAAAATCCCTCAAGTCCTACTAGACAGGTTGAAAGTAAACATCTTGAATGACAAATGTAACATGGGACTGGTTGTTGGATTTCCCAATAAATCATTACAATTTCCACCAAAGAAAGATTTAACTGCGGAATTATCAGATTATAAATCTCAAATATTTGGTTAAGTGACTCCCACTCTTCCAGGACAAAAACCATGCAAACTCCCACACAACAGTGCTTCTCGTTTTGTTTGTGCAGTTAGCACAAAGAGATATTTTTCCACATGTATATACTTTTCTGTGGTTGCCTAATATACTTCTGATAACCCATATCACAGAGCAAAACCAGCTTCCTAACACTGTGCAGAGCCCACTCGTGCCTACTGGTCAAGGGATGTTTGCAGGAGATCTGTGGTTCTGCTGTGGGCTCTGTCACTGGATCATTTGGGTCCTGTGGGATGAAAGATGGTGGTCTCTATTGAAGGGGCTTGTTCCGGGGCATGCTGAAGATGTTGCATCGGATTGGGATCAGCGCTTTGGTCTGTTGGTTTCTGAAGCCGTTTGTGAACTGTCCAGCTGGTGGAGGAAGTAGCTGTCGGGCAGTGTCGGTGATGTGTGTCCAAGTAATATCCATGAATGTTGAAGTTACACCAATCTGTTTTTAGTAATAGTGCGCTTAAAAGTAAGAATTCACATAATACAAATAAGTTTACCTGGATACAAATGTGAACTAGTTATTTCGATTAGTTCGTCATCCTGTGGAATAACACGGTAACGCTGCATCACACCGCAAGTGACATGGCAACCAGAGACCACAGAGAGTCAATCATGTTCGGTGACTTCAATCAACTATGGGCAAAGTATCCGCTGACGAGAGAAAGCAGCAGTGAGTGGAGATTTTTTTCTCAACTTGTATATCTATACAAATACAGATACAGGCAACAGGAGTCTGGAATGTTCACAAGCGACCAGCCGTCGGCTACAAAGCGATGCACGACGAGCCAGTCGTTTCCAGTGTGGACGCAGCTTAAAGGACAACTTTAACAGACCAGAAATAAAGGGCAAAGGAATAATTTTCTTAAGACAATAAAAGACATAACATATGTATTATGTTTCCCCTTAATATCATCTTTAGTTAAATATTAGAGCTGCCAGAGCAGCTGATTAAGTCCTTTTTTTTTTAAAGCCCATGCTGTGTAGCATGACACTGATGTGAGAGCTGGAATCAGCCAGAATAGTAAGGAGGCATGAACTTGACAGAACATCAGTATGTAAACATCTGAAATCACTTCTTTGCCAACTTCTGTTGTCCATGTGTTTCCAGGTGAGATCATCTGTCTACATCTGGTACAAAGTCACAGTCCATATTTTATAAATGTTAAATTCAGATTCAACCCACTGTTAAATATTTTTCAGGTCCACAGAATTTGTAAAATCCAAACTAATGTAGTTCAGTTTGTTCTGTAAAGTGTGCAGTCAGCCAGTCTTCGTACTCCCAGTTGTTCGTGCTGGATTATTCATACTTTTATGTACAAAAACACTGTAGCCATAGCAACCCTCAGTTTATGTGTGCAGCAGTCGCCCTCCCCCCAAGTCAAAATTTTCCACAGTGACTACACTCCCTTGAACAGTGACTGCACTGGTCAGACTGACTGTAAGAGCTCACCGAGGCTAATCTCCACACGCAGACTGTTTTGAGCACTTTACGGAGGCTCTGGTGGGTCAGCACAGGTTCAAACTCGTCTTTGTGATAAT
>VUQG01043882.1:50849-63876 GCA_015106755.1 Etia nguti | reverse complement strand
AAAGAAAAACCCTGTCCTTTGATTCAAACAGCATGCATTAAAGCCAACAGTTAAAGGAAAATAAAGCTAAGATAATAAAGAGCAATAATATTATATATTTATAGGGCTTTTTAGGGATTTAACAGACTACCAACTGATTTTTAGGGAATAAGGGGGAATTAGGGAATATGAATGTCATATGAAAAATCTATTTCAGAGAACCACTGATAAGGGAATTTTTAAGATCAATACTGATATCTGTTGATTTAAACATCTGATATTTAGACATAAACATAATCCTTCACTTTTATTATGTGAATTAATTTATTAGTCCTCACTAAGATCGTATTACAGTGCAGTTTAAAATTAATCTTTCTTTATTTTTGCAACAAGTCGAGGATTACTCGTTTATGCTTACGTGGTGCCAGCAGGGAAGTGGCAGAGTGCCCTGTGGTAGACAAACTACACAACATAATCACTCATAACATGGTTAAAGGGTGTTTCTCCTGTCTCTTCTTTTTATAATTTTCATTTATAGGTCAATGTAAATGCTGATACTGATATATCAATAAATGGCTAATACCGGCCCCCATTAATATCAGGCGGGCTCTAACAGTAAATATAACACCTTAGGCCTGTTTTCCATGAAAGTTCAGATTTTGCCACATTTACGTTTCACTTATATAATGATTGCATGTTTTTCATGGGATTTGCTCGGCTCTGTTAAAAACGTGATTGCTGGGCAGAATATTAACACCAATATCATCAAATTCTTAATAAATTCATAACTTTCCATTCAATTCATTCAGTTTGTAGTGGACCTAGCAACAAAAACTATCATCCCTTCTGTAGACCAAGAATGCCCAACCCTGACATGAGAGACTCACTGGTCCCCAGCAAGCTAACTGTTAGCAAAACAGGAGATATGAAGGGCTGAGGTTAATCGAGTGTACATGGCCTTGTTCTCTAGGATGGATAAAATGAATCGCCACAATTATATTGGGTGGGTGTTCATTTACTTTGGTGGCCTGCTCAAGTAAACTCTATGTATGGGGAAACCCTGCCCTGCACCAGCTACAGTAGATGTGAGTACCTGGTCACCAATAAGCCATAAGTGTAAACCTTCGATTTGGTCACCCTGAACGAGCCGAGGTGCTCTGGCTTCCTCTGACTGGTGAGCTGGCAGTTGATTTGACTGTAACTAAATCTGAATATGATAGATGACTGAGTGTGACTTTCCTCTCCAAAAAAAAGAGAGACCTTGCAGTTCAAAATAATACAAGGAACTGAGATCATGCCCAAGGGTGGAAAAAGAATGTCTTTGGGAGGGTCTTTTCCTGTTGCTCCTGTGAGTATGAACGTTACACAGTATGGTGCTGTATAAGTGCTTGGCAACATTTATGATGTGCTGAAGTAGCTTTTTAGCCAGGTTCTACTCAGCTCCTCTCCCTCCCTTAATGATCCTAAGAATCCCAAGCTCCTTTAATCTAGACTTCTGCATGATTAGCATAGCAAAAAGAATGAAAGAAAAAAAATCAATACTCATTAATTTTGTATGTAATACCAACTCAATTAAAAGTGTCTGGTGGGTATTCTGCCCAGAGTGTAAAGAGAAAGGAGAAGGGCCAGTGCACAGCTACATTTTGGACACTAGTGTCATCCTGCTCTATTGGGGAGGGGGGTTAACGGGGTGATGGAAAAAAAGAGGAGGGGAGATGTGTGAAAGACCTGACAGAAACAGTCCACTGAGAGCTCTTCTCTCTTTCACATGCTGGCTCACACACAGCTGAAGTCCCCTGGAGCTGCTTCACTGACAGGATGTTACATTAGAGAAGGGTCACAGAAAAGGGACAGTTTCTCACAGCTCCAAAGGCCTCACTCTCATCCAAACCACCTCCATTAGCCTGCAGTGTTCCTAACACCTTACTCCAAAAGCATTAGAGACTCGGGGCTGGCATTACTGTAAACTTTTAACTGGGTTAAATTGTGCTGTACTGTGTAAGTTCTATAATACAGTAATGCAGCCAAATGGACTCGTAAGGGAGATCATTTTTGACAGATGAATTATACACATGTCTGCACACAGTGCTGATACAACAGCGCCAAATGGGTTCCAGTAAGTTTTGTCTGCCGACAGTTATAACATATGCATGCAGCAATTACCAGTAATGGTCTCAGCATCTGTGTAGGTGGCCGTGAACTTCTGAAGTGCAGCCTCACTGACATACTCCTCCTCTTCCTCCTCCTCCTCACGGGGCAATCGGAGCCCTTGGCTACGGAGCTGGGATGCGTGTATGTGTTCGGAAGGCTGTTTAGGGGGCGGGGCGGAGGAGCAGGAACAGGTGGGGGGAGTCTGAGCCCTCGGGTCCAGCTTGGCGCTGAGTGATTACCGATTAAAAACAGGACCGGCCATGGACCAAACTTGGAACCGCCGAAGCAGAAACTGAATTAGATTTGTCCTGAGCGCATTTATTTGACAGGGGAGGACGGAAATGATCAGGCTGTCTCACCAGCGAGGCACAGACGGGGCAGCTGCCAAACCAGACTCCTGTGGGTGCACAGAGACAATAGCTGAAAGAGAAAAAAGAAGAATTTTTGTTAAAATTGCAGCGTGTAAAAAGCAAAATGATGTAAAACAAAACACAACATCACACAGGCTCAAATTCAAACTGTGTGTTTTTAAATTTCATTTAGTTTGCCGTGTGAAAACACATTCTTAGCGGTTGTTTAGATTCTCTCTTTTTCTCGCTCGCACAAGGGCAAGCAGTAGTATTTATGGACATGGTATCACACTTCTCTGCACGATGGATGATTGGCTAAGAAGCAGTGCACATACTCGAGTGTAGACAGTGTTATAGACATGACTTTGACCTGTCTTATCAGCTGGTCGGGTATACCACTATGACCTAATGTACACCAGTTAAACTGGCATGTAACTAATATTATGTCGGAGGAGGTTATAATTAGGTTTTTATTTTTACTTTAACAAGCAGGTTGTGACTTGTGGGTAGATAAATAAATACATGGATTAGATGAAAAACTAGAAACCCTCTCAATATACTGTCAACGCCATCCATACCATCACCTCAAAACGATGCCTCTAAATCACATATTGCAGTATTAGGAAAACTGCAGCCAATATGAAGCAGTAGCGGTTGGGATAACTACCATTAAGTCACCGTTACATTAAACTACAACTCAGCCACAGCATCTATGATAAAGGAAACCTGGGAAACGAGCTAAAAGGCGGACACAAGTCACATCACTCTCCAGACTGCCAATACAAGAGGAACTCATCTACGTTTCTATTTATGGCAAGCCGTTCAAACACACTCACTGCTGACCATCATTAATTTAAAAAAAAAAAATATGCAGGTGTGGTTTTATGGCACCACATCACAACATTAAAACTCCCTTTCCCTCCCCTGTATTTACCCACACTCCTTCTCTTTCTCACCGTCTGTCTTTTTTCCACCACGGCCTCCTCTCAGACGTACTGAGTAAGATCTCACTGTGGGAAGCAGGATTTAGGTCACAGAGTTTCCATTATTTAAGAGAAAACGGACATCATAAAAGGCCTAAATATTGTTGCTAGTGACAACAGTCTCTGCAAAACACAAGTCAAGCCACAGTTTCTACTGCAAGTCAAAACCTAAATGTTTTTAATGAATGTTTGAATTTTTTTTTTTTAAGTCTTAATTTAGTTATCACCACTTCTAAAGAAATTAAAATAATTGTAAATCTATACAAACACTGCAAATTATATCATGCATCTTTATTATTAGCAGCTGATTCTAATACCAATACTAGGAGATGCCAATTTTACTATTTTTAGTATCTTTGTTTTGCTTATGATCCCATTTATTCCTCTTTTTTTCGGTTTTATGTGCTGGACTAATACTTACATGCCACTTTTCTATTCTTACATTTTATTTATTTATTTTTTTTTATTGCCTCGTCACACTGTCCTAGAACCACTAACCAGATCAACACTAATGTGGCACAAAAAAATAAACACCTGCCACCACTGACATTAGTAAATGTCATTCTATTTGCCGATATCAGTCAACAAAAGCAAAAAAAACAAAGCAACGCTGTTATTAAATAGTTTCATTCAAATGTTTTCCTTTGGGATAATTGAACTGTGTCATGTTTAGCAACCTGAATGAAGGATGTGTCATTGCTATACAAGTGTAATGCTGACCGAGCAGTATTGTACTTTGAAGTTAAGTTTCAGTAATAACTGGGTCAGCAATACAAGGATCAACTATGTTATGGCCACAAAATTCCCCATGGTGGGAACAACATATAATCGTGCTGTGGAGCCGGTTTCAAGAACAAGGTGTGGTTTCCACCAACTTCATTGTTTTCTTTATGTCACAGGTTTTGCAGCAATGATACAGTTAGGTCAAGAAGTTTTTGGACATCGCTTTTGTATTTTTGCGTCTTTACATCTCTGCATAGGATCTTAAATCAGTCAAACAAACAAACATGAAATTGAAAGGCAGATTTTCAGCTTTGATTCAAGGGGTTTAAGAAATTATTTCGGGGTTACAGTCATTTTTATATTTATTCCCCCATTTTCAGATGCTTAAAAGTAAACGGACAAACTAATATTGTAGCCGGGTGGAAAAATGGGTGTATGTGTGACGTGTATTAATGTTTTAAGCATGTTCTCTAGTTGTAGTAGACAGTGGTTTAAGGAGGTACAAAAAAACTACAAATATCTGGACAGGACTCATGATGCATATTATTATATATAATAATATAATATCCGCCACAATATTCCAATTGTTTTAACATTCTCCAATATGCTGAGTATTGCAATAACATTTATTGTGATGTACCAGCTTTTTTCAACAGCGAATTATGTCCTAAAACTTCAACGTTGAAGTATAAACTATACAACTGTTTTATCTAATGCGATAAAGTTATTTCGATTCAGTTTTTTGTTTTGTTTTTTTGGCTGCAAATGATTGTCAAACATACCAACACTGTCATTAAAACCTGCCATAAATTGGAGTCAGTCTACTATGTTCTGCAATTGAATGGGATCAAGTTGGGAGTTACATGCAATCGGTTTCTCATAATACAGCAATTAATTATGATAAATAGTCAAAATTCACATATCTGTTTGTGTCTACATAGACAGTAATTTACATTTAACGTTTGCGTTTGCGCTCAGCAACCTTCCTGTTCCACAGAAAAATAACCGGCCGGCAGTCAGTTGAGTCGAGTCCACTCAAAGTGCTGGGACTGATTCAAACTGCTGCAAACATGTTTACGGTAACATTATAAATGGCAACGTTTATAAATTGGATAAAAAATTTTTTGCAAACCTTTGAGAATCTCTGAGAGCAACTGCAGTCTGTCTGAGTCAGACTGTTTGCAGAAAGGTGCCTCCTATCAGGTGACCTGTGCAATCACCTTGTGATTTAATACAATCACCAGACAGGCGCTGATTTATTTATTTTAGTATATCCAAGGAGGTTGCTGTCCTACTTTTACTCGTGTGACTGAGCTTACTCCGAATTAGCAGGTAGCTAAGTGTGTCCAGTTTTGAATGGTTTTTCAGTTGAGGTAATTTAATAAGTTTCCTTAACTAACATTATCTCAGGATGGTATGAGATGAGCCATTTTATTAGTTGTATTTTAATTTCTTTAATAAAATACTGATATTTGGTGTCCCTGTATGGATGCAATATCACGTTGCAAAATAACAGTGATACCACACTGTGTTGATTTTTTCCCCCTATCCTTATCTTCCACTGTGTTTTAGTGTGACTGAGCTGGTCAGTGCATTCATTGCTTTTAAGAGGCAAAAGTACAAGAACTGTTCCACTGTATCACATATAAGACAAATGCGATATACACATCCAAACACACATCTTCATCGCTGATTGTATTTTGTTAATAACACAAGTGTAAAGATGGTTTTACTATAAGATTACAGATGTGTTAAGTGGAATTTTTAAATCATTTACATCAGCTGCCTGGAAGGATTTATATGTGGATTCCTAGGACTTGGGTTAGCACTTGACTGTTTAGATAAAACTTGTGATGCCCCAAAAAGATTTGGTCAATTTACGCAGAGATAAGCACTATTCAATCTTAGCCCTGACAGTCTGGAAAAAGACAAACAGCTGATTTGTCAGTGCAGTCTGTTAATCAGTTACCACTGACTGGGCTTGAAAATGCAACAACATGGACATTACAACACAGACCACAAATATTCAACAGCTGCTTTAAGAAACCAGAGCTGCACCACCCAAACCTTTTAGTAATGTTAAAAACGTCTTCCTTCAAGACTGAGTCAAGGCCAGCTCAGTGGCCTAACCCTTTCTTTGTTCCAACTTGACTTTAACAAGTCTTAGACTATAGGTAACAACAGCAAAACCACACATACCACGTGCCAAGACAACAACAGAAATGTGAAGATTCGAGTGAATCCTGATAACATTACACTTTACAAACGTGACTTCTAATGCATGGGAACTCTAACAGGAGACACCACAATATGTTTATTGTTTTCTGGCACATGTGGTGTAACCTCACAGTGGACCAAGGTGAGTAAGCTCCTTCCTGACATCCAAGTCTCCTACTGAGAACCAGCCTCCTTTAATGTTCCACTACTTGGAAAAGAAAAGCAGTGCTTTAATCCAATGCCGACGGACAACAACCGATTCTTACGACATTATAATACACACACAATTCTAACAACTCACCACCTTTTGATCGAGACAACTGTGAATCAAAATAAGCTACGCTGAACAATCAAGTTGGTGAAACAAGACATCCAACTGGACTATTTGCTAAATATCAGCTAACAGACTGAGGTTTAATACTGCAGTTTTCAAGTACTGTCAGAGTTAGAATTGGGATATACAACACAACCTATTAGCCATACCATTAGCATGTCTGCTGTTAAGCACACCACAGTCAATACATCAATTCACAATACATGCTCTGACAGCACTTTTTAGCAGCTGAGTGCTCACTTTTGTCCTTGCTAGAGGGGATTTCCTTACTTTCAGCAGCAGACCATGTAAATCACTTAAACTTGGAGCAGTTCAGTTTTCAGTGTTTTACTATGTGCAGCATGTGTGTGTCCTGGATAATGGAATATACAAAGATATCCTGACAGACAGTTGGCGGTCATCAGTCTAGTAGCAGGAGAGAGTACAAAACAAGCTGTGATCATGAATTAGAGCGTAAACGCAGGAAATGCTGTATCCACCATAAACTACTTCCTGTCAGTTTTTTTGACTCAAGGGACTAATTGAGTTGAACTTAAATCAGCTCAAAGACATATTCCAAAACCTCTTTTTTTGACTATGCTCACGAACATGTCAGAGCCTCAGTGGCGAATGGGTGAGGTGTCCTGATCCAGGCATAAATGTACAAAAGCTGGTTCCATAACATCTCTCGGGACTGCAGGCCGACACGTAAAATCACTGAAATAAATAATAATGACGTGAAGCTGACAGAAATCAGGCAACCATCGGTTGTGACTAAAAACCAAAACGGCCACATAATCGTGTTATTACACAACAGCATAAACGCACAAAGGGATCAAGCACTGTTGAACACAAAGGGTAATGCTAATTCTTAACTGGTCAGAAGCTTACCTAAGAGGTTCAGTCAAGTCTCAGATGCGTCTTTAATTCCCTCTTGCTTACCCCTTACTCTTTTTCCTGCAAATGAGATTATGTGAAACCTTTAATTTTTCCCCAGCATCATCTTCCCTAGGTTTCAGATATCAGCAATGTCAAATATTGGAGCGCAAACAAAAATGTCTTTAAGCCTCTGTTACTATATTGAAGCATATGGTGCCAGTGTAGGCTAACCAAAACATTACCTCTTAAGTCAAAAACGGCTTTTTAGGATCAAAGCAGCATTTTTTTATGTGTGTGTCTCAACGAAAACGTCACTATGAACAAAATGTTTATGTGACGCTCTAAATGAAGGTCAGTCCAGGATTCAGGCCTTCCTGTCAGCCACTGTTTGATCATGGGATCAATCAATACCCTGTTATCCTAGGCCTGACTAGAGATGCAATCAAAAGGCGTGATTCCTCTTACATACAGACTAGATTTTTAAAAAAAGAACAACTATTCAATAACAACTTAAAGTGATTCAGTACACTTCCAAGATTTAAATGATAGTTTTGAATATTTATGCAGTAACCAATGAGTGAAGCGTGAATAACACCCAGTCTGACACCGCATCTGCAAAAGAGTGGTGAGGAATGAAATTTAAAGGAGGACTAACCCTGTAAAGACACTGCTTTTGTAGAGATTTAGTAGTTTGATGGTAAAATATCACTGATTATATCTTACAAATGTATGAAAAAGGAGAACTAGAGAATCTTACACCCCAGTGGCTTTTCAGACCACACCCATCTTCAAACTCAGCCTGATCTCAAGGACACACCTGTAAAGTTTCATGGCTGTAACTTACACTTCTGCAGTCACTCACGCCCACGGTGTGACAGACATATAAATGCATCCCAGAGAGTACTCAAAACTGCCTTTTCTGTGCTCTAAATGCAGTATCTTTAGTACCCACACACAGTGTTACGGTTGGTGTTTTTTGAAACACAGCAGCTCCAAGCAGGATCTCATTTGACTAACAAATGAAATCACCTTTGTAGATGCAGGGACTTTGATTTAGCATTCTGCCTGCTCGGTTCAGTTTTATATTATTATGAGTACTGAAATTACAGAACTCTGTCCTACAGAGGTGGTTGTATCACTAAAGCATTTTTCAGTCCTCGTGCTTTCAGTGGCACGATTTGATGATGAACAGATCAGGTCTTGCATAAAACGAACACGAATAAAGGAGAAAATCTCTTCTGGCCTTTCATCTCTCTTCACTGTATCCTTCTCTGACGTACTTCCTACAATGTGAGTGCCTTTCAGTAACACATAGCAACCAGTCCTTTGTTTTCCTACAGACTCAAATCGTGTTGTCAGATAACAGAGATCTGATACCATTACTCACATGGACACACGCAGTCTCAATTCAACTGTCTTCACAGGGAGGAAAGAGGAAGAGGAAGACAAAGAGAGAAGTTGAGGAAAAATGTCACATGACTAGCTGAAGAGGGTTAAGACGGCTTTTTCAAAAACCTTTCCCTTCACTTAGCATGGTTGAATCCCTCCTGGGGGTAGTGCTGACAGGAAGGGAAGGGATGCTGTTTTGCAAGACCAAACAAGAAAAAGAGTTGACAGATTCTCATAAAGGTAACAATACAGCCACATTTTTTTTTTTTTTAAAGCATCAATGGAGAGACTCTCTTCCATCACAGCCATCAGCAGGAAAGAAGAGATCACATCCAGGAAAAGAACGATGGTGGAAGAAAGATTAGTTCTTCTTATTCCATCTCTTAAAGTGATTTATCATTGTTATTACTCTATAGACAAGAGAAAGACCGTGTTATAGCAACAAAACCATAGCCAAGAATGGCATGCATACAGTTAAGCTGTTTACAGTAGGTGACTCACATTGGGATAGCCCACAGCTGGAATGGTAAACAGATCTTTCAAAAAAGAAAAAAAGAAAAGAAAGCCATCCGTGTCGTCACTTTGACTGTTTGTACTGATTGTGCTGTACTGTAAATCCCTCCCACGGCCAATCAGACAGTCTGAAGTGATACTGCAAACTGTGACGGCAAACCAGAGCAGAGTGCACAAGGCCTGGTGTTTGCACCCCTAGTAGTATTTGTAAAACAAGAAGAACTTCTTAGCACAAAGAGCACTGTGGGGATTATCTAATGCAGCAAGCCTTTATCTTCTATGTCCAATAAAAACAAACTATTAGTTTTTTGAGTTGGAGTCTGATACACAATTCAGCTTGATTCACAATAACCACCGGCACATATGCTTTGCAGAGACAGCTCAGCGAACTGTAACACACTAAAAATAACTCTCTTCCTGTTTGCCATTAAAGGGTACCCCATTATGCTTTACGTTTTCTGCCATCATATTTATACTCAGGCTTCACACACTCAGTTCCAGACACTTTTTTCTACTCTAGGTTCTGTGCAGTGTCAAAGTGAGCCAATATCCTCATTATGACCACCTCAGATAGAGAGCTTGGGCTCTGAGGAAAAACACAGCCACACCCAATCGCTGTGCATAACTTTTGCTTGCCGGGGCTAGCCAATCAGAAAAAAAGTTAGCCTAAAGAGACAGTAGGCAGCTAAAGCTGTATGTTTCAGTAACTAAACGAATTAAATAAGATTAAGGATTGTTTTGAACTGTGAATCATTCAAAGAATAAAAATACTGAGGTAGAAATTAGCATAATAATTCACGTTCAATAGGCTTTTTTTTTTTTAATCCATAGTTTGTGTGCTTTTAACAGCAAATGTCACTATCAAGTAAAGCAGTCAGGTATCACCATGAGGTTACAGCACACTGATGTGAATCACTGTTTTTTGTTTTTTTGGACAACAGTATTAAACAGCAACACACATTCTGCTCATCCTTCTTTTTTTTGTTATTGTTGCACACTGTACGATATGAAATAGCCCACCAGCTGAAGGCTTTCAGTACATCAGCTTCACTTGTGCCAATACAGATAAGCAGAAGTTCACTTCAGTTAAAATTGCTGGGTGACACATGATTTGGATTTAACATTTTTTTCCCCTTTCTCCTGCTCTTCTGTTTTATCTCACAGAATCGATGCAAGACAAAAATGAAGGTCTCGAGGACAGAGTTAAGGTTAATGGCTCCTCTATTTTACATTTTTATTGGGGTTTTTTTTTTAAAAGTTTAGATATTATTAGAAGTGGAATAAAGTTTACTCGGCACCAGAGTTATTCTTTTCACAGTTTCAGTGATAAGGCAAACAAGAGGTGATGCCAAAGGCAAGCAAGTGATAAAAATCATAATGACAAAGAAGAAAAGTGCCAATTTTTGTTTGTTTATTTAAAATCTGGAAATACTGTTACTATATTTATTTTTTAATAATATTGTTTAAATAATTGAAAACAAACACCAGACCACATATTCATAAAGTACAATCCCAGTAAAGTAAGAGATGTTTGAAGGTCCTTAGTACTTGGAGCCTCATTCATAAAAGCAACGTTTGACTTTTTCTGGATTTTTCAGAGCAATTGCAACCGGTGTACAGGGTTATTATGTCTAAGCACATCAACATGGAGGTCTGGGTGCTGACTGGTTATGAGTTGGAGGTTGATTTTTATTTGTCCAAAATAAATCAGTGTACATTTTGCAGTCCTTAAGAAAGAGGCTCATTCTGGCTTATTGAGGGGCTGGGCTAATATCCTACTACTAAAAGCTCTTTGAGAAAACAACCAGAGACACCTCAGTCAATCTGTCAGTAACACTGTCCCTCAGACATTCAGCCTGTATGTTCAGGTTCAGCCACCGGCTGTGTGAACTTCCTCGGCAGACACAGCGTTAACAGTGTGCTCCGCTGTGTGTCTGAGCAGTGAGACAGTATGCAGACCGTCCACAGATCATGTGCTGTTAGTTGGCAAACTAAGTGGAACCTTTATTTAGCTTCTCAGGAACGATAAAGAAAAGCTCCCCCTGAAAACTCACGTCATAATAATAAGTGTGTTTGTATAGCGCTTTTCAAGACACAGAGTTGCATAGTGCTTCACAGTTTGGATAAAATATACATGTTCAAACATAGACATACAGACACATAATCAACCATGTGGTCAGGCATGCACTCCAACATACACATTTCAACACGCACAAAAAGTTGTAAACAATGGCCCAAAATAAAGGGGAAAAGATTAAGAGAAAGCTAACCAATAAAAATGTGTTTTTAGCAGTTGTTTAAAACTAATAACAGAATCTGCTGACCTGATGGGACCCAAACTGTGGAACAGCCTTCCTCAGCCTGTTCCACAGTTTGGGTCCCACAACCTCAAAGCATGATCGCCTCTCATTTTAAAAGTAGAGCAAGGGATAGTTAGGAGACTCTGGTTAGAGGATCGGAGACACCGGCTGCAGTGATAAGGTTTAAGAGGCTCTGCTATATAAGCAGGGACCTGTCCATGGAGCCTTATATGCTAATGACAGGAAAGTGGATTCCTAGTTTCACTGGAAGTCAGTGAAGGGATACTTATTATGTGTGAACAACTTGGTATAGCAGCCTACTCAAAGATGGTATATATGATGCAAGAAGCCTCTAGAGAGCATATAAATGGAGCAAGAGTTTAGTGTACTATGGACTGAATTTACAATACTGTGTTGCTGTCACTTCTCTGGCGGGCTCTTCTCTAATTGGGTGTGTTGTCTCGGTGTCCCTTTCTCTGACTGGATTTTAAAGCTCAATTTTAATACATTTTTTGCCAATTTGTTCCCCCCAAAAAACTTCATATCCAGGTGTTATTCACAGAGGCAATGATCCAACTCTCTAAACTGAGAAATGACAATAATAACCTCAAGTCACTTGACATTAAGGACAAAAGTTGAGGTTGTGGTAATCTGTCAGCCTGCTCGTGAAGACCGTGGGACCCTCGGTTGCTTTTAATGAATGAAGACAGGTTTACACTGATAAGATCAAAGCAACCTAAATCTGACCTTAATCTTATTAAAAGGTGCCCACCCCAAAGCAGCAGCGACATGCAAGGACTGGAAACAGTGGCAATACATGAGACAGATGGCTCTCATGCAAACTCCGCACGGCTCCATTATTAGGCTGTCGATCTAGCTCAAGGGATTAGTTCGGTTACAAAAACTGTCACTTAAAACAAAAACGCATAAAGGAAATGCAGTGAAACATCGCATTGCAGGTTAACGCACAGAGGGTTCACATCCGTTTTTTTAGGGTGACAGTTCAGAGGTACCAGTTTGTGGCAACCTGCACCTGCTCCACATGATCGGCAAACTTTCAAACCTGCACACACAGCACCGTGAAACACTTCTTACCGCGTCTGTGGCGCAAACTTCCCCGAAGAGTCCAAATGATTCCGGTTTCTGTTTTGGGGTGGGGGGCGAACACCAAAGGACACTTTAGCGGCTCCGTCGGACCCTGCTCACCCTGTGGCGGTATAAAATGATCCG
>VUQG01043882.1:35680-50829 GCA_015106755.1 Etia nguti | reverse complement strand
ATCCGTGATGCTGCCGGTCACAGTACCAGCTCAACACGAGGGTGGAAATAAGGCAAGCAAACCAGCGATGGGTGTAATCTGAATCAAACTCCGTGTCTGTTCACAAAACTTGTGCCGCTTTCTTACTTCCTCGGCAAGAGTGAGCGAGTGTGAGGCGCTTGAAACAAAGCTGCTGACCGAGCAGAGTTGAATCCAAGCAGGAACAAAATGACTACATACTTCCGGTCTGTGAGATTTCAAAATAAACTACATTAATATCAGTATTCGTTGTCAAAGGACATGACGCTAACCTCGATCGACGAAATGTCAGCAAGCACATGCAGTAAACTCAGCATAAACTATATAAATGCCTCGTGCGTTGCAGATAAATGAGATCTAAATGAAAATAAATCTCAATTGAAATTAAATTTATCTGACAAACCATAGATTTATATTACACGGTCTTTCTTCACATTTCAGAGAAAATTAAAAACAAAACTATAATTAACATAATACAACGGATAGTGAAAAAGATAATTTACCTACACAGTTTTTTTTTCTTTTTTTTCTATTTTGATCTTCAGAGTATGACTTTTCTTACTGTGTTGTTCATATTATGGTGTATGGACACATACACATACATTTTTCATAAATTTAAGTGGCATTGCATAGGAGTTACTAATCTAGTTCATTCCCAGATGAACTGAATCAACTTTTTGGGATTTACTTACATGGATGATTGAGCATGCATCAAGACAAACTATTTCATTGAGCCAGGAAAGCTGTCATTGTGTATTTAGACTGCCGGGTTAAGAAATGTAATGACTGTTGCGTTTTTGTCTTTATTTAAACTTCGTAATAACAAAAAAATATAGTAAATACATTGAAAGCATCGCTGGCTTTTATTTTGTTGAATGAAATATATTCTCCGGAAATCGTCCCTGGCATCTTTATGTAACCTAACTAGTTAGGAAGTTTTAAATTTATTCAGATTTCCACCGTTCCCTGCTCTTATATGGAGAGAAATTTGCCGCAAAAGACTGACATACATGTATCCCCAGCTTATGAAGTTATTCTTAAGCCAGCTTCAAATTGCTTATTTTTATTTATTTATTCATTCTCATTTCCAGACACAGTTTGATTAGAGTTAGGAAACAAAACTATTTGGTTAGGTTTAGAAAAATATTTCAGTTTCAGCAAAGTCAGTCACCTTTTACAAAGCCACGATGGAAAACGTCTCATACATGACCACATTTCACACAGTTTTAACTCCATTCATCAGTGTCACGGCTGCCCTGTGGGCTGGCAGACAGTGTAAGGCCTTTTGTCTCCCAATATCATTCAATTAATGACGTCATTCAACACTCACATGGACTGTGTGTATGTCCGCGTTTATACCCTGAAGACCGGAGTATGACCAGAGTTACAGCCTACCTACGGAATATTCAGAAATACTTTGAAAATTATTTTTTATAACATAAATTTAAAACTGTATAAATTTCTCTGTAATGGCGTTTTATAGTAAACTATAACAGTCACTTTAATTTGGATTCCAAGCGCCCGCTGTCTGTTGTGTTCACTCTAGTATCCTAGCAACGTGGGAATATACCATTTGGAGGTGGATCAGGTTGAAACTAATATAGCGTTTTCCACAAAATCACAGTTCTGCCTACATCTTATTTAAACCTAAACATTTTATTAAATAGAATTACTTATCTTTATGCACATATAATGACCATGACAAGTAGATGCAGTCTTCATTTCATGCCAACATTTTCACTCCCCCCTCTGCCATTTGGAACTATGCGACCCATCACTCTTCCGCTCACAAACAGCGGGTCGTTGAAGAGGTAGGTTTCAAGATACTTTAATGTGAAGTGTAAAGCTCAGTATTAATTGCAAATGTTTTTCTGACCCTGTGTACAGGCTTGTGCAGGTCTCATGTAATCACTTTCACTTCAAGTGTTAACTTTTTTTGTTCAAAGAGTGCAAACTACCTGAGCTCCTGAACGTACGACAGACCATGAAGCCACCGAGATCAACCGTTATTTCAAAGTTTACGTTAATGCTACATAACACATGTTTTTTCACACATAAAGGTTAATTGTTTCTTTTGTCGTCTTGTTTTTCTGGGTGAATGTTAAGAGTTCGTTATAAAAGTGGCTCGCTCTAATGAAGCTGCTGTCGTAAAACAGGTGTTCCGCTAATTAAAGGTAATCAGGCGTGTGGTTTTACAGGTGTGGCTCTCCAACAAATATAGTACCCCACCTTTAATTATATATATGTATTTGGATGTTGTTGAAACAAATTTCTGACAGGATTTCCAAAGGTCCCCTTTATCAAAATGTGTCAGAGCAGATAATGTTCCATACCTACTGTATAGCTTGAATTACTGTAAGGCTTCTGTTTCTCAGTGATGGAAAAAAAAATAAAGTTTGAAGTGAATAATTATAAATTAGGCCTGTTTTTGTTTTTTCTCCACAGCAAATGGAAAACTTCATTCTGTACGAGGAGCTTGGGGCAGGCCGCAACTCAGTTGTCTATAAAGGAAGAAGGAAGGGCAATCTCAACTACGTTGCCATCAAATGCATTGACAAAACCAAGAGACCCGAGATTACTAACCATGTAGGACAATATTTGAACTTAGAAGTACATCTTCTACAGTTGTATTAGTTATATATACAAATAACAGAGTTGTTTTAAACAGCCCAAAGAAGGCTGTGATCAGTATTGATATATATACATCTGTCAGTCTATTTTCTGCCTGATATGCATGTCTTAGTCCAGGGGTGTCAAACTGCAGGCCTTGAGGGCCAGTGTCCTGCAGGTTTTAGATAACACCCTGGGTCAACACACCTGAATCAAATGATTAGTTCATTACCAGGCTTCTGGAGAACTTCAAGACATGTTGAGGAGGTAATTTAGCCATTTTAATCAGCTGTGTTGTATCAAGGACACATCTAAAACCTGCAGGACACCGGCCCTCGAGGCCTGGAGTTCGACACCTGTGTCTTAATCGCAGGGCCAGCAATCTAAGCAGGGATGATCTCCCTTTCTAAAGCAACTGCTCCCACTACACTAGCATATATGCGGTGTGCTTTTCATATCGAATAAGATCGTGTGATTAGTACATGATATTTTTAGGTGGAATTTGCCATTGAGCTTTGCCGTAAAAAACCTGCTTTGTAAAAGTGTTCTGATGATTCACTCTTGTATTAGGTACGCCTCAGCCAGGATCTGGATCATCCAAATATAGCAAACTTCTACGAGTGGTATGAGACAAGTAACCACCTGTGGTTGGTGGTGGAGCTTTGTACAGGTCAGTCGATATTCCTGGCAGTTGTCATAAACAGTACCCAAATATCAAAGAATATATTTGATGAGAACCACAACTTATAGTATCTTAAGGCTTGAATTACTTTAATATTTTAAGTTTTTAATAATAAATGCCTTTTCAGAATATGTTTTTCCCCATTGCTTTTTTTTTTAAGCAATGCAAGGTGTATCATTCTTTGTTCTCTCTGTTTTTACCTCATGTGCCGAACTTGCATACTATGCAAGAAACATCTCCTGGATGCACTTGCACGCATCTTCAGTGAGATGCGTGCCAGTGCATCCAGGAGATACAAACACGTGCTGTCAATTTCAGGGGGTTCCCTGGAGTCTATAATTGCCCATGATGGAAGCCTGTCACAAGATGGGGTACGAAGGTTTGGATGGCACTTAGTCAAAGGACTGAAACACATCCATGAGTTAGGAATCATTTTCTCTGACCTAACTCCTGCTAAGGTTTGCAGCTGCATTCATCTCTATGTAAGTGTATAACAGCAATGTTACCATCATATGAATGTTGTAATATTTCTCTTTCTGTTGCTCATAGATCCTACTTGATGGCAGCGGGATTCTGAAGTTTGGTAACTTCTGTCTGTCTAAGGCAGAGGGAGAGACGCTGCAGGATTTCCTTACCTTGTTCTCTGCATCTGAGAAGATAGGAGAAGGAGACAGGAATCAGAACACTGACAACTTAAAGAAAAGATTACAAGGTTAGTAATCATGCTGTTTCTATATGCTATCATTTGTTGACTGTATAAAACCAGCTGATTAGAGATAAGAGAGGCTCTAAAGATATACAGCTGTTAGTAGCTGCTGTCGATAAGATAGAAATGTAAGCAAGGACTTCATGTTGCAGCCAGTGCTCTGGGTGTGCGACCTTAGGAGAGGTATTTCACTTAAGGCAATGACAAAAACAAGTCTTGTGTAGGGAAATGTTGTTTTGAAATCTTGGTGATATTAAAAAAATAGCAGCGTAAAAACAAAACAAAAAAATTATAATTTGTTAAGACTATACTATATTGTATACTTTATAGTATCTGTTTTTTAAACTACTCTATGTGCATCTATGTATGTATATTTTCAGGTTCTACGGCTTACAGTGCTCCAGAGGTTTTGGAAGGATCAGAAACTAATATGAATTCTGATCTCTGGTCTCTTGGTTGTATATTATACTACATGTACACCGGTACTGATATGCAAACAGACTCAAACTAAAGAAAATACTAATTCTGGCCTGTAGCATGTTATACAGTACTATTCTATATTGTTTTTGTTTCCCAGGTAAACCTCCCTTCTGCCCTGACAACTACACTGAATTGAGAGAGATGATCTTGAATAAGGAACCGCCACCTCCCAGGCAGACAGGTGACAAACACTTCCTCGCACATCCACATCATTATATACAGACACAGACTCGCACACAAAGATGTCACATTTCATATAAAGTTTTTGCTATTTAGAAAAAATAGTTTTAACAGATAATTGTTGTTTTTGTTGTTGTCGTTGTTTGTTTGATTCATTTTCTCCTTTGTACAGTGGTTTCTGCAGGTCCTCCCTGCCAGGATTTCCAGAGTCTTCTGAAAGGGTTGCTCAACAAAAACCCTGAGAGGAGGTTAAGCTCATACAAACACAACAAACACTTACAATTCTGATACAGTTGCTATAGTTTCATCATCCGGATGCTCAGATGCTTCTATAAATCGATGCACAAGTTCAGCAGCATTGCTCAGACAGTGGTATTTAATAAATGAATGGTCAGTATGAATGAATGAATGCTCAGTGTGCTGAAAAAAAATCACCACACCACTACACCACCTGTCTGAACTGACACAAAGCAGTCTGGGTTCATGGATTCATGCTAGTTATGCCAAAGTCTGACCTTGCCATCTTGTGTGCCTTCGCAGAAATTAAAATTCATTATTCATAATCATTAATTTTTCCAGTAATGGATTGTCCAGTTTTTGTGAGTCTGTTCCCATTGCTGCTTCAAATTTCTGTTCTTGGCTGATAGGAGAGAACACACATGGTCCTGTTTTGCTGTAGCCCATCTGCCTGGAAGTTGTAAATGTTTTGGATGCTCTTCTGCTCACCCCAGAGTGGTTATCAGAGCTCTTTTCGGCTTTAATGTCAGGTCAGCCCACTCTGGCCATTCTCCCGAGACTTTTGTCATTATCAAGGTATTTCTCACGGAGTATTTTTGTTTCTCACTCCAGTTTGACAGAGCTGTGCAGACTGCAGTGAGATCAATAATTTTAGAAATACCCAAACCAACTCGTGTGGCATCAACAGTCATGCCAGAATCATGGTTGGAAATACGGCGTGATCATATTTTTCCCAATTCTAATGACATTAACTGAAGCTTCTGAGTGCTGAGACTTGATTGGCTGATTTCTGTATTTGTGCCTAATGAAGTGCCATTATTTTATCACAATGCTTTACAAGCTACTGATGTTGTTTTTGTGTATTATGTTCTCCACTCTAATTGGTTGTATTGTTGTACTCCGCCCCAACAGAATAAAATACAAATTGAAAATAAATTCTAGGTAATTGATTAACTAACATGGAGTGAATTAATCATTCCTTCTTACATCTTTGTTTTTTGGTTTTTTTTTTTACATCCTTATTAAATATATATTATGCTGATTTGCATGATGGATGTTCTATCATTTAACTGTCCTTTTACTTTGACAATACATTGCGAGAAGGACTCCCTTTCTAACTTACAAGAAAAAATAAATAGCATCAAAACTTGCAGGCCTGTGTAATGGAGCCAAGTCTAACTTGTAGTTTGATTTTCTACAAAATTACCAAGAAGTTACACAGTACTTAAAAATACTTGTGCAGTACTTAAAAATACAGTATAATTTATGTCTCTTTCTGTAAATACCCAGAATTTAGGCACTACTTAAAATTATTTATACATGCCTAAATTTACCTAGAGTTTAATTATGTGTTTCTTATAAAAACCTGACTTATTAACCCCTTATTCTAGGTAGGCTACTTTAAAGTGGTTGTAGGTAAATGTAACTACAATGTCATTTCAAATAAAATAATTAAAATTCCATTTAATTACAGGGGAGTTGCTGTAGTTGCGGGCCGTATTGTAAAGTGTTACTCATAATGCATTTCATTTTTCGATGTATCTTTAGGATGAACTGGCCACAGCTGCTGGCTCACCCTTTCTGGACACAAATAATAAAGGAGGAAGAGGATGCAGAAGAAGGTGAAGAGAAGAATGAAGAAAATGAAGAGGAAGAAAATGTCTGCAAGGAGGTTGTTTCTTGTAGTTTGAGGTAGGTTATGTTTTTTTTCATTTTTTTAATCTGTTTTGATTTTTAAAACTCCAACAACATATTTACCACTATTTCTTTTCCTTGTTATTTTTGGCTCTCAGTGGAGATGTGAATCATGTTAGACAAATTTTGATGTCAGAGAATTCAGCTGATAAAGAAACAGCTTGCAGAAACGGTTCTCTATCGCCTTTTTTACTCATGCGCTTCAGCTTAGGCCTTTTCTTGGCATTATCCGATGGAGCTACATACAATAACACTGATGTTGGATTAAGTTGGATCGATCTTAAAATTTTCTTTATTCTGCCTGAAATATTTGACTGGATCCATTTAAGAATAGTACAGATAATGGTTGGGTGCATTCATGAGTAAACTTCATGTGTCCTGCTTTCTGCAGGCAACACTTTCACTTACAGCAACTGACTGAGTAGATCCAGTAGGAAGAACCCATCCTAAAGGAAATATCTTTTCTAACGTGTAGCAGAGAAAAAGGAGGTAACTTCAGCCAGTGCTCAGACCTGAAAAAGAAAGAAAATGAACATGAAATCTTTTCTCCCCTTTTTGAAAACTTTGAATGTGTGTATTTCTCACTGCTCCACAGATACACAAACACATCTGACCTTTTCCATCCGTGGCAAGCAGAGAGTCTTACCAACAGCCACTTAGCCCTCAGTCAGCTAGCTTATGGGATGTCTGAGAAACTAATATCATCTCTTACAACAACTGACAGGCCATGTGACAGAAGGACTGAGAGCCAAAATTCTGTCAACTACACATCCTCTGGAGCCTTGAGGCAAAGCCAGACCCTGAATAGTGAACTGGGAAGGGAGAGAAGAAGAGAGGGAGAACCTGAAGATGACCCCAAGTTAACTGGGAGTCAGCAGATGTGCCGCACACTGCAGCCCAATAAGTCATTCACACTAGGTAACGGATTCCTCAAAGTCTGTGTGGTTTAGATTGAGTAACAAAGTTTAATACTTAGCCATAGTAAGCTACTTAACTTTGAATTTTAATTTTTCCTTTAACACTAATCATTTTTGTATATATGAACATTGTATGTGTGATAGAATCTGTTTTTCACAGTATTTATCTCCAAACCATTAATAATCATTAATCTGGTTTTATATTCCACTGTTTTGCTTGACCATTTTTTGTACTACAATTTGTTTGTGTTTGGTTTTTGTTTGTTTCAGGTCTACATTATACTAGTAGTTTCTATTGTGCAGATCTGATTTCTGCTTATTATGATGTAAGGTTGATCTTTCACCATATCAAAGATTTATGTGTCTTAAAGTACACACATGCTTACTTCTCCAGATAATGTTTCAGACCTGAAGCCAAAGAGTGGTTTGGATGAGGACAGCACTGAGGCCATTTTTCTGCTCAGGTATTCTGTTCTCACTCTTTTCTAGTTTCCCTTAAAGAGATTTGTTCCTGTTTTTAGCACACAGGTTTACAGGTAAATTATTCCAGAGGAAGAATGTGAATCTCGTGTCTCAAAAGTGATATGTAAGCTTTGCACTTACTCAGACGTCTATAGTAAACCATACATTGCTCTTCATACTCTTCTCTTCCTGTTCTTGTAGCTCTCGTGCCAACTCAAGCAGAAACTGCAGTCCCTCTGACTCTCCAAACCAGAACATTGCACCTCAGGTTACTCTCACTACCAGTACCTGTACTGACACTACATTCTGTGTGAAGGATCTTCTCCACACTGAATTTGATCTCACTGTCACCCCAGTCATTGACAACCCCAAGGTAAAGGCATGTAATTATATGATATGCTTGCTGTTTCATATTTATTTTTTTAATTCATTAAAATACATCTATCGGACCTCTGTTACTCTTGTTTAAGTCTTCTTGAAGGGAAACTTTCTTGCTCTTTCTTACATTATATAAGAATAAGAATTTTATTACCAAAAATGTTTACTAGCAATGTAGAAAGAACAGCTACAACTGACTATTTTGAGCTCTCTTTTTATTTAACAGATTTTGAAGAACACTCCTGTACGATATGATCCTAAAACCCTATGTGTACCTGCATATTCAGGTATGCTTTTTGAGCTGGCACAAAGTGAGTTCAGTGTCCTGAAGAAAGTAAAAGAGGATATCAGTGTATTGTCGCTGTTTTATCTTGAATCCTCTCCATTTTCCTGCAGGTGAGAAGCTACAGTCTCTGAGTGATGAAGAGTGGACTGTCTTTCTATCACAGCTTTGTTCATCCATTGAAGAACAGAGCCACTCCACTTCCACAGCCACTCGATCCAAACTCAACCTCCTGTGCTACCTCTGCTGTGTGGTTGGACATACAGTTATCGCTAACAGGCTGATTAACTCAAGACTGGTAGGAAAACATATATTTGTTTTAGACTCCTGTTGAAATATGATCTGCTGGCTGGGTTTCTTGAGAACAGTTGCATAACCGTGCAGTTTAATAGAATATATTTAATATCTCAACCCTACATGACAGCAAGGGATCCTTAGTGTTAGCTGAGGAAGATTATAGTTGGAAATCTTTCCATTGGCATGTCTGTACAATTGAATATTTATAATGAGCTATTGTTTTCCAGTTTGTTCATTTTCTACTGGCCTTGTGCTGTCTTTTTTTTGTCTGTTTGTTTGCCCTGTCAACAGAGAACTTCAGTAAGAGGATGTAGGTGTGTGGGTCATGCTTTTGCTCCCAGCTAGTCATTAGTCAAGTGGGAGTCATTAGTACCGCACAAGGATGCAGTTTCATTGAGTTATTCAGGGCTCAAAAAAAGACACCTCTTTCATCTGATTTTGGGCACAGAGTACCTGAATTTTTTTTAAGATTAAGATTAAGATTCTTGTTGTAACAAAGCACATGAAAATTACATTTAGAATATTTTTTTATGGTATTATTTATGATATAACCATACTTTTTATATCTGTAATTATATAAAGTAATGATAATTGTTTTTTATACTGCTCATCTTTTCCACTCAACAATTAGAATGTGGAAAAAGTTAGATTTTTGTTTTACTAAGACACTGACTACTCTTATTAACAATCCTTTTAGAAGTCACAATGAACCTAGATTCCATGCTTTGTTGTAATATATCATCATTTTCTACATATTTACATTGTTTGCTATCCTATTCCTTCTTGCTGTCGCTCTAATTTCCTCAATCCTTGATTCAGCTTCTAGTTTTGGTCCACCTGTTGCGACAAGCTCCTAACTGGGACATGTAAGTACACAATGTGTATTTGCTCTATAAACAAGGGACACTGTAGCATTGCTTTTTTAAAGTACCGATTTCTGATGTGGCAAAACATGATTAAAGAAAAGCTACTGAATAATTAGAAGAAGCACGATTCTACATCCTCTCCCAATTGCTTTTTTTCTTTTTTAACATTTTTAACATGTTTTATGAACTGCTGTTCCTATGATTATATAGAGAGTGGTTAAGCAGGCTCTAAGAAATTTTATGTTTATAAATTTTCTTTGCTTTGTGTTGTGTTTTTCTTCTAAGGATGCTGGAAAACTTAAACACTATGACCAGTTTTATAAAATCAGTAACTGAAAATGTTTTTAGAAAATCCCGAGTTGATATCCAAGCTGAAAATTGACAATTACACATAATAAATAAAAATGAAAAATGCTTTGCAGACGGAGCAAGGTTCTCAGAGTGATGGGACTACTGGCTCTGCACTGTGGTGACCTTGAAGTGGACAGTCCTGTTTCTGAGGTCATGAACACACACACATATGAAAAAGACTTACACTTATTTCCTTTTGATTTTTTTTTTTTTCATGTATTTATTTATTTAAGGAGAACAGCTACTGCTCATTTGCGCATGTTTTTTTTTTTTTTTTTTTCCTTAACCTGACACAAGCTTATTAAAATGTTTAAGTCTAAAATTTTATACTAGGGGTCCTAGCTAATTGTCACAATAGTGTAGGTGTGTCCACACAGATTTAAAACCCCAAGACATTATCAATGCAATTATAGATATTTTATTTATAGAATTGTATTTATTTATTATTTATTAGAAATAAAAGTGTAACACTGGCAACTATAGAAAGAGCAAAACAGTCATTATATTTCAGACAAGTTATTAAAAAATTAGGGAGTCCTGTTTTCCTTTAAAACATTTCATGATCCTCAGTCCTGCAGTACAAATTTACACCACAATGTGGCAGTAAATACCAGAAGGAGCCCACCAAATGCACATTTATTGATATAAAAATGTAAATTTATCCACAACAAAATACATAAAGGTTGATTTAGCATGTCTTGCTTAATGTTATTGTACATGTGGACATAATTAGTATTTTTGTTTAGAGGCATGCCAACAATAATCAAAGCTTTTAGCCGAGGAAGGAGGAAAAAAACTGTTCTGAAACAAGATGTAGAGAGAAATACTTAATAGTACCAGTAAGTACCAGCTGGCGGCGTTAAAAAGCTACAAGACAACCATAGGCTGTGTACAGTAAATGGGAACTTTAGAGATATCTTGCACTCTCTCACTTCTGCTCTCTCTCTCTCGCTCTCTCTCTCACTTTTGCTCTCATCAGTTCAGTTAAAATCAGAGTGGCTATACTTTGAGTGTACACAATAATAGTGGTATAAATATTAAAAAAAAGAATAAAGATTGATATATAACAGTTATATACACTATCTATGGTAAATCATTTTCGTGTGTCTGTGTTTGTGTCTGGAAGCATCCGTGTAATAAGTGTGTTTTGGTCATTCAGTGACCCTTGGGTGTGCCTCGCTCCTTGTCAAAGGAGTGTATATATAACTTAAAGAGTTGAAGTTGTTACTGTAAACGCTGCTGTTTCATTAAACATTAGAAATTGTAGGAGGACGTGAATCTCTGTCCACTCAATTCGACTCTACACAAAGAGTGACCACTAGTCTACTTGGTTAGGATTGTTATTGGTGTGCTTCTAACAGTAGAGTAGATATTCTGCCAAATCATAGTTTCTTTTGAAATTGGCCAGCTCTGCTTTTACTTTTTTTATTTTCTTTCTAATGTTTGAAAATGGCTTCTTGACATAATTTGGAGAACTGATTGGCAGTGTTGTTGTGATAATAGCCAGAAAATGTCTGAGAGGGAGCGGTTAGTCTCAGCCCCAACTCACATAAGGGAGTCTTTTCTGGGCTCATCTTTTGGTTTTGGAGGGCTTTGGACTAGAGGGTGTCTGAGGGCTAGATTGAGATGATTAATAAATTTGAGTGTTCAATTTTTTTTAATGTTAATTTTCAATGGGTGTCTGCCTTATTCTGCTCTGCATCCATTTGTGGGTGTTTGTGTACATGTGCAGTAAAATGTATCTACAGGACTATACATGTAAACAATTCTGTTGGCTTTTTTTCCTCATAATTACTGTGGTGACTCAGTGGAGCCTATACTTTACTATCTTATAGAAAAAAATGGTTGGTTAACACTTTAGCTGAAATTTGGAACTCATCACATTTTCTTTTAATTGCATTTGCAGCTTAAGCTTTTTTCTTTTTAGTGTATTTACTGCCACGTTGAAACTCCCTGATGCTGTAATGCTCATACCAAAACAGAGACTTCCCTCTAGTCACTAAGAGACGGGAATCAGCACATTGATTCTAAAAAATAAAGACTTAATTTTCAGCCATGACAACCACTTTTCATCAAGTTAAAAGGTTCAGTTTGTTAAAGTGTAAAGAGCATATATATGTTCAATAGTACAGTGGTTTAGGTGGAATATTTTAATTTCTCATGGGGCATCCATGAACAACATTTAGTGTCCTTTTGTTGAATCTACCTATACACATGCTGACACAGGCGCCATGGTACTTACTTCGTCAGATTTAGTGCCACAAATGAGAGAAATTAGCCTTATGATAAAATATTGATATTACCAGTGGCCATATTGGCAGGGATTTATTGATTATTTTGTTTTTGTTTGTTTGTTTTTTACTATATATTGATATGTGATTTGTCAGATATAGTCACTTTAAAGCCTTGACAGATTTGTCATCACTGTCTAGGGCCCATCATAAGCATTGCAGTTTATCAGTTTCCCTTGTTGAGTCATCCCTCTAAAGAGTCCCCTCTGAACTTTCTATTAACTATGTACAGGCAGAGAGAAGAGACATATTACCACCTCATTACTTTGTTCTTGTTCTGGTGGGTGATGGATGGGTGTGGTAAACAGGGGAGACTTACAAAACATGTAGTTTCTGATTTGTAGTTTCATGAAATCAGGTATCATTTTTTGAGGCCTGGACATTGGCAGATTCTTGATGGAGTTTCAAAAACGGCTTCATCAAAATAGAATCTACTGGGGGCGTATAAGTGGCACAGAGATCTAGCTATGTGCTATTTGTCAGTGGTGCCCAGGGCTTATTCTTATTTACCATGGTTTACTGTCGACATCTTACAGCAGAGATCTGTTTCATACCACACCAGTTGTCTTCTGGCTCTTCGCTGCTACTGAGTCATCACAGCAATTTACAAAATGGCCGACTTTGGCATAGCAGTTTCTCTTTAGTGAATTGTTAAAAACCAATGATGAGTGTGGGAAAAAAAAAATCAGCTACTAATGACAAGGATAACAAAAAGCATTATATAAATATATAAAATGAAGCGGTTTATGTGCATCTTTGTGTCTGTAGTCGTGTGTCCATCTATAGACGCAGCAGAGGTGTTTTGTGTGTTTCTGCAAGTGTGCTTTTTTTTAACCATGTTTATGCGAGGAATCAGCACGGGTCTGCTTTATGTCATTTTGTGTGTGTGTGTGTGTGGGGGGTGGTGTTTGTTTTTTTTCCCTTCTTTTGGTGCATCTGTGATTGTGTTTGTCCTTATGTTATAGTGATGCTAGCAGATGACCAATAAAAGAGTATTTTTCTCTGGTGTGTGTGTGTGTGTTGTCTCAGCAGGGGTCCTTCACTGATATTCTGCTAATCAGAGTTTTGGGGCTGGGCTTAGTTACCATGGTAGCTGCTATATGCTTTCATTACTCTTCAATAGACACACTCGTCTGTCTCTCTTCCTGTCTCACTCTTCTTTCTTCCTGTCCTGTTTGTTCCTCTTTTGTCTTTCTACAGTAAGTCCGTCATTGTCCTTCAGGCGTCAAATAGAATTATATGAAAAATAAATGTTTAGTTTTAATGTTACTAATGCATGTTTCTTGCTTTCTTAATGTGAGATACAGAAGGTGTGCTTTCAAAATCCACTACATATGATCTTCCACAGCTTTTCTGGGAGTTTTGCCACAAAAGCATAAACTGTGAAGGGTGGGGGTTATGGGAAAGAAATGAATTTAAAAGCTCAAAGCAATCCTTAAGAAGACATATTCAGAGGGTAATGGCTCAACAAAGACATTTCTGGATTTCTGAATATCCTTTTTTTAAAAAAGAAAAAAAATGTTTGGACTGGCTGTGTTGTGTAATGATTTTGATTAAAGTAAAAGCTCAACCTACAGTGCTGTCTGGATACTCATATGGGTAAACAGACAATATAAAAGTCTTGTTTCCTAGAGATATTTAGTGAATGTGTTTTTAGATCCTGTGATAATCTGTGCCTGACATTGTTAATATAAGATATGTGATTCATTAATCTGAATTTAGCCGTGCAACAAACTGACAACCTATCCAGGGTGTGCCCCCACCTTTCACACTATGACAGCTGCGATTGAAATGTTGGTGTACTGATTTATAAGTCAGTCTCTTCTGTCACCGCTGTATGGGCTTGAATTACCTATTAATTCTTGTTGAGTCTTCGGTCTTTTATAAGGCTAATAGTCCACCGCAGTAACTGGTCATTGAACTGTTTCTTGAGTGTGTATGTGCGTGCATGTGCGTTGTTGTTTATGTGTGTTAATTAAGTGCATGGGTTTGTGTCCTTGTGTGCATTGATATGCATAGTTTTCACCTGAAGTGCTGATGCTGAGATAATTGTAAGGTGTTCTCTGGGAATTATTTTTTATGTGTCTTTATGTAGGCTTTTTTTTTCTCTACCACTCTCTTCCTGAGGGCAGCTGCTTGACCAGTTTCTAACACATCCCAGCATATTAATTCCCAACCTAGCCATTTAGAAATTATTAGTGGTTTGAGCTCACTAAGGGAGTGAGAGAGAAGATCGGAAAATAGCAAAATACAAAATACAATCACTTGAGTGCAACTGTAGTAAAACTTTTTTTGGGAGAGAAGATGAAAACCTGTCACACCTTCTTACCCTAAAATGGACAGACAGAACAACATAGCCAACAGACAGGATTAGTGAGAGAACTGTAATATAAGCACAGCAGGCAAATTTAAAATGGAAGAGATGGAGAAAAGACGTTCACAAATACAGAAACAATACTAAAGTGGGAGAGAATGGAAACAATGGAAAAAATAAAGAAGAAAGCAGGAACAAAAGAGGAGTGATCCAGAACTTGCATCAGATCACAGAGGGGGGAAAGCTGGCAGTAATGCTAATGTCAGGAAGCAGCCAGCCAGAAAGGCTGTGTTTGCATATAATTAAGTCTGTGTGTGTTTACATCTGAGTTTAATGGGATTTTTTTTTTTTTTTTTTTTTTTTTTTTTTTTTGGATATTACC
>VUQG01043882.1:10930-25969 GCA_015106755.1 Etia nguti | reverse complement strand
CAATAATAATTTTCTTTAAAAAAAAAAAAAAAAAAAGCTTGATTAAAAAAACTATTTGCATGGTAGTATTTATTTATTTATTTTCAAGTTTTGGCAAAATTGGCAGAGATAGCTAGCCAATCAAATTTGGCACAAAGCTGTGAGATGAGAAGTGAGGTAGTATCTTCAAATTTCCTTTTATTGACATAAAGGTGGAGAAAATTGTATACAGTAATTTGA
Source organism: Etia nguti (assembly GCA_015106755.1). Taxonomy (NCBI): domain Eukaryota; kingdom Metazoa; phylum Chordata; class Actinopteri; order Cichliformes; family Cichlidae; genus Etia; species Etia nguti. The sequence goes on along the minus strand of VUQG01043882.1, from coordinate 25,750 downwards.
CGATTTGGAGGCGCTGCAACAAGCGGCCCCATAACGTGCTTCCATCCAGGCTATTGACCAGATCAAGTTGCCTCAGTGACAGTGGCCTATTGAACCTCTTGCCCCCTCCTCAGTGCTTGCAGCTATATTTATTATGTGTGTATTTCTTTTTTTGTGAAATATTGGTTTTGCCTGCTAATCGGTCCTTTCTTACATCTCTATTACTTGTGCATCAATTTTTTTTTCTCCTGTCAGCTATTTTGTCCAAGTCAGCTTATAATCCTTTGTTCCTCACTGTTTACCTGTTTGTCTACAAGCCTCTGTTTCTCTTTGGGGTGTCAGATGTGTAGTGTGCGAGGTCAGTAGACAATGTCTGCGTTGCTGCCATGGGGGCTTATTCAAAACCAGGTGCACTGGCTTCTAAAGGATTTTAACTGGAAAGAGAAACCACATGAAACGTGAACAAGTGTGCTTAAACATGCACAAGATTTCAACTCAAGAAAGTGATTTAGTTTTTGTAATCTGCTTGTCTTTGTACTTGAGACTCAGCAGACAGGTGCAAACATGTTTGGATATAAATCTAATCCACTGATCAACATTTAAAGACAGGATTTTATTGTTCAGTATCAGCCCAGCCTTTGAACTCTTTCATTTGATTTTTTTCTCTTTTTATTTTGCCAGGGGTTCAAAGCACATAAATCTTTCTGTGGAAAAAGGGAGATTTTTTTAAGTTTAAACTACTTGCAATAAAGCCAGTTAGTCCTATTGATTTCTGATGAAACAGATTGTTTCTTTTTTTGGAAATTCTGAATTTAAACCTTACAAACTTAAATTCTTATGCTTTGCTTTCCTATTGCTTGATGTGTTAGATCTGGCCAATGCACTCCTGGAAAGCTGAATTAGTCATCTTAATATTTTGTTATTTATGTTTTCCCAGTTATTATACTGGGAAACCTTTGGTCTAGTTTTGTAACATTTACCTGTGATCATGAATCTATTTTCTCAGTAACCTCTGTAACCTCTTCTAAGGTCAGAGTCAGTCTTATTTTAATCTGTCAATGATTTGGAATTTGTGAAATGTTTTATTTATTTTTGTGCATTTTCACTTTTTTGGGGACAGGACAATACAGTAGACAAGAAAGGGGGAGAGAAAGTAGGGGTAATGACACACAGGAAATAGCCTGGGGCAGACTGGGCCTCTGCAGGTGAAGCATATGCCCTCTGGCATGTGGATCACCTGTTCAACCAGTAAGCTACACTTTTTAGTTTAACAATAACTAACAATAACTTAAACAATAGCTCATAATGCTAGAAATATAATTAATATTAATACATGTTTTGGAATTGAAAGCCCTGTAAATCTGATTTAGTCCAACACAGCAGAAGAGGATACCAAAATATACCAAACACATCCCTGGTGTCTGTAAACTAGAACAAGCAAAGAGCATTGTGAAACCTTGTCTTGTCAGCTGAGGTCATGAAGAGAAATTGCAGTGCAGTCATTCCAATTATCAGTAAAATGACTCTGGCAGTTGCAACTTGATTCTGAATTTTGATAGCTCATACAATTATTGATAGAATGAAGCTTAGCATACCACATTTTCCCAACCTAATTATTTCATCAGTTCGTTAACTCAGAACAACCAAGAAGTTGACATTCTTCTTTTTGAGTGAAATACTATGGCACACACTAAATCGTAACATATGCCTATAGTAGTCTACCTATAGTTTGCATCTGTGGTCTCATGTGTTAGAGCATGGTTAATAGTTGATCCCCAGCCCCTCCACATGCCAAACTGTTGTTGGGCAAGATGTCAAGATGGGGGTTAACTCTATCTTGAGTGCTGCTGTGTGTCCGATGGTGGTGGAAGTCATCGTATGTTGTTGACAGAATTTATCTGAGGTTACGTTTACAAATATGGATTAGCTTTATCTCTCTATATGGGAACTATGTATACAGTTTATGTCCATTGAACAGCAGTTACCGCTGGGAGAATAAAGCAGTAAATCTGCTTCTCCTGATGCTTGTAAATCTGTCTCCAGTTAAAGTCATAACTCTCTGAGACTTCAATCAGTTTCCAAACACCTTGTTGTGTTGCATGTGCCGTACATATATTTTCAATGTATACCTAAAAAAAACAAAACAAAAAAAAACAAAAAAACGAAAGGGTTAAACTTCACCGTGTAAACAGTAACAGTAATATTCATATCAGATAGTATTTAAGAAAATTGTTCACAAAAACTTTTAAGATCTTGGACATCAATACAAGCAGACTTTTTGATTGCATCTAAGCACAATTTCTACAAATGCTGAGCTGCTGTCTATTTGTAACTTTAAAATCCTCACCTTTCTCTGCTGATCGTTTAGAAGTGCTACAATATTTGGCATCACAAAATGCCTTTAGGGATTTTTTTCCATTATTTATTTTTTTTCTTTTAGGAGTTGTGATGCAAAAGTGATTTTAAATGGAGGGTGACCCCTCCTCTATATCTTCTTCTGCTTCGTGAAACTAAGTGGTGATAGGATGGTGATAAGTGGTGATATAGTTCCAGAATTCAAAATACATTAGGCTGTCCCATAGGTATAGCTCTGGTATATAGTTCTTACTCTACATTTGGAAAACAAATCCTTAGTATATCTTTTATTTTTTAACGAGTAGCAGTAGTATCCCTGATCCATTTGGCAACAGAGTAGCATTACGGAGGGCGGATTACCTTGAAGAGTGCACGGTAAATTAACCCCCCACCAATATGCTGTCTGATCTGTGTGGAAGTCACAATTACAAAAGCAGTGTGATTACTCAATTAACATAGAGAGCACTGTACTCCTCATGTCTTCATTGAACACATTGAGCTATTACTAACAGTGCATGCCTGTAAAGGGAAAATTAACTTAAGTAGGTGGTAGAACTTCCTTTAGCAGCAACAACCTCATTCAGACACTTCCTGTAGATATTTCCACAACAATGAGGAGGATCTTGGGGCCATTCCCATTACGGCCTGTCTCAGAAGAACAACCTTCATGTGCAGAGGATTTCAGTTGGGTTAAAGTCAGGGTAATGACTTTAGGTTAATGTCTAGTTGCATCACTTTTTTTCTCGCAATGCTCCCTCCACCATGGCTCACAGTTGGGATGATATTTTGGTAATGGTGTCCGGCTCCTTTTTTTTCTTCTTCTCCATACATGATGTTATACATTTTTGTCTCAGAGTATTATCCTAGAGGTGTTGGGGAAAAACGGAAAGCAGTGATTTGACAAATACTGGTTACTTTTGTGACTTTTTCTTATTTAAAACAATTTTTAGTCTTTTTTTGCTGATGCATCAACAGAGATCTTAATGCATTATAGGGGTTGATGATATAGTCTTCTGATCTCATTTACCTAATTGAAACACCCAACTCTAAATAACTTCTGGAGAAATTGTTTACACAGAGGTTCACATTCCAGCCTGACCAGCTTATGACTCCATATGTTCAAAGACATGACAAGTAAAAGTGTGTTTCATTAGTATAGTCTTGTTAACGCTTGTTAACCCTTCAAGCTCTTTTCTGAACTGAACAGTTTCCATCATGTTACAGGCCTCTTTATAGAACAAAATGAGCAAAAATCTTTTTATTTGATCATATAGCCAGATTATTGGAAGAACAATTGTAAAAATGTTACTTACCAATTTATTTGAGCTTACCTTTCTGGGAATGTAAAGTCTAACTAGAGCTATAAGGATAATATAATGAGAGCACTTATATTGGGAGACATTATAGTGTGAATGACTTACTCTTTTCTCTGTCTGCTCCATTTCTCTCTGCATCATAATGATGGAATTTCTTGCATGAGCAACTTGTTTCTCACCACATATAAGGATATCTCTCTCACTCTTTGTCTTTAACACCCCTCCTGTTCTCTGTGTAGTTCTTGGCAGGGCTACAGTCTATTAAACACACAGACAGTGGGTGCTCCCCCGTGGGCTCATTAGTGAGCTGGCCCGCACGGCTTGGGGAATGCTGGAACAGACCATTCTACTGGTTCCCAGAGGGGTGCCAGAGGATTCATTATGCCATTGTTCAACATAGTCTCTTGGTGGTGAATAGTACAATGTGATGTTCTATATTGGATTAATAGGTCATCTATTTAAGATATCAGCCATATACTTGTTATATGTTGTATGTGATGTGTGACGTGAAATAACCAAGGCTTGCAGCCTGATCACAGATGCTTTCTTAAATGTCAGAGGTAAATGTGTCCATGAGAGAGTGAACTTTTTAACACCTAAAATTACATTCTGCCATTTTGTGATGAACAGAAGCCAAATGATTTATCCTTTTTTTCAAGAGAGGATTAATACAAATGTTGTTATTGTATTTTGGGACCAAAGAATATTCTTTGACACAGTCGGAGCACATTTAAAAACTTGTTTCGACCTAGGTCTAATGTAAACATCATTTCAGAGTGACATGACATGAGTTCAGTTTTTTTTGAGGGAAAATATATTTTTGTATCCAGTATCACTGTTATTGTTTCTACTTTGTCTTAAGTGTCCCATTATTTATACTTACTTAAAAAAAAGTGCTGACTTTGTGAGCTGTACAACAACTTTTAAGTATAAACCGATGTGTTTTTCAGAATTAACATAATACATTTCCAGAGTGAAATAAATGTTTTAGCTGTTCATATGAACCTTTACCACAAAACATTATTAGCTGTTTTCGTATGAATAGGCTCTATCGTATCCCATATCTAGGGAGATAGCGTGTAAATGATGTAACACAGTGAAACACAATAATAACTTGACAGAGGCAATCACTTCTGTTCTACTTCCTGGCTTTCTCCACAATGACATTCCTGGAAAACTAATTTCCTCAGCCACAGACATTTCATTAGCCCATTGTCTGAACACTGACAACTATTCTCTACTGAAGCAAAGGTGTGTGGGCACATACAGTATACACATCGAATATGCACACAAACACGTTAATACACAAGTTCACTCATACATACGCACAACTTCGATCTCCGTTTTGTACTGAGATGTCACTGAGAGCTAATCTAATTGTCAGTTTGTGATTTTATTACTTTTTGTGGCCACATTTTTCAGTAATCGGGTTTTGAGTTTTGAATTTAACAATGAACCAGAAAATGCTGAACCCTTATCATTATAATATACTCTGCTATTAAGATTCAAACCAGTATGAAAGCTTAGCTTTACACATGTTTGACCTTGACCAGTTGATTGTGCTGACACACAAATTGCTTCTAGCACATGCTGTAGTAAAACAACAAACTTTTCTGTCTGGATTGTCTCTGTTCATGTTTCTGTGTGTTTCTACTTGGTATTCTTTGTCTTCGTTGAAGGACAGCTGTTGAGGTTTTAGTCACTAGCCTGTTATTTTAAGTGTAGTTGGTAGTGTAGTCAGTGCCACCTTAAATTAATCATTTTACTATATGCTACATACTTAAATTATACATTACCTTGTGTAGTCCCACTGCAGTTATCTGATCTCTGTATCAGAGTTGATATACATGATTTAGAAATGTATTTATGTTTGTCTTTCAGGATGATGCTACAGTTCATCATATGGCAGCAAAAGCAGTAGAAAACATATCAACAGTGCTGTCTGGTCCCTCCCATCACCTGGTCACCACAGAGATGGGCTCCGCCTTGTGGTACCTGTTCACTCATTCCACTGTGGAGGCTGTCAGAGTAACTGCTATTTCTGTAAGCTCACATATATAAATGTATATCATAGTTGTACAGCTACCTTTGTAAGAGCTATAAAGATATAGGAAAAGGTGGTTAATGCAAGTTAACTTTGAATAATTCAAGCTGATTTCACAAACTTATTTGCATCACATGTATACATTACACAAAGTTAAAGCAAACAAATATGCTTGACTGTTTGAATTTCTTGGATCATCTGCATGTTTCTTGTACTGACTGAATTTCTTGTATTGCTGTTATAGTCTGCTAAAAAATAATTATTTCTGATTTGATTCTCCTACTGAACCACAAGTAATGAATATCAACTACTTTATTATGATGCATCACAAACCACATACTTTCTGAAACTATACCAACTTTCTCTACCCATCTTTATTATGATGGACTGTGTATTAATTCAGGCCATGTGACGCATTTAATATTCCACATCACCCACTGTCAGGCTTTGAACTATATTAATGTTTTTCTTAATGGCACAGTCATTTGTTATTTCATAATATGTATCACGGGAGACTTGTTCCTTCGCTAATGGCCAGGAATTTCAGTGCTATGTTACAGAGGAGTGTACATTATCTGAGTGTGTGTGTGCCCCATTTTCTGTTTTTCCAGTCTCTTTCTAGGCTAACCCGGGTGATCCCAGCAATCTTCCTATCAGTAATTGACACCTGTGGTCCAGCAGCCATCTTGGAGGGCATAGGGGGTGCAGGAGCCCGGGTCCAGCAGCACCTGCTCACTGCTGTGGCTGCTGCCTTGCTCACCTCATGCACTCAAACACACCGTGTCACACAGAGCAGGGTATGTGTATCACTTGTGTAACACATGTCCGGCTACACGTACCAACCACAGCATTAGGTACAACTGTTCAACGGCTTCTTAACACAAATATTTAATTTGATAGTCGCATGGCAGCATGTCTGTACAGTTAAGCATGTACAACCTATAAAAATATGATCAGCACGGTGGCGTAGTGGTTAGCACTGTTGCCTCACAGCAAGAAGGTTCTGGGTTCATCTCCACCATCTGGCTGGGGCCTTTCTGTGTGGAATTTTCATGTTTTCCCTCGATAAAGTCGTATTTTATTGAGAAATAAAACAAAGAAGACTTATTAACTGTTTAATCTGAGAACACACCACAGAACAGTTTGCCTCAGTCCATTTTAAATAAGCTTTGGCTCACGGAAGATGGTGGATCATGTTCACTACTTCTTTGCATGACAGAGCTTTAACCTGCGCCTGTTGATGGCACATTGAACTGTGGTTTCTGGAAGTGTTCCTGAGCCCATACAGTGATTTCCATGGGAGAACTGTATTGGGCACGAAGAGCACCATCCAATATTGATTTTCAGCCTTGTCCCTTGGACGTAGAGATTTATTCCGATTCTCAGAAGCCTTTGATGATATTTTGTACTGTAGCTGATGAGCTATTCACAATATTTGTAATTGTACAAATTGTGGAACATTTTCAGAATAATTTTCCACAATTTCTAGATCCAGTGTTTTGAGTAGAGTAAAGTAGTAATTTGGCATAAACAATGTGAAAGCATGTTTTCTAGTGTAATAGTGTAGGGCGTATTTTCTTGGCTCACTATATACACACTATATAAATCAGTGCCACAAAGAATTAAAGCAGTTCTGAATGTAAAAATGTGTCTAACCCAGTATTAGCAAGGTGTACCTAATAAACTATTGGGTGAGTGTATATTTTAATGTAAAGCAACAAAAGAATTGTGTCTCAGAAACCTAGACACAAACCATCATGTTAAAATTGTTAGAACATTATTTGACAGATGATTTGGTGGTAACATCATTGCAAGGAAAGGGTTGATTTTTAGTTCATGTGAGGAATGTCTCTAATTAGGGAGTTTTACACGGTGGCTGAGGGATACAAACACTCCTGGATAACTACACAACAACACCAAGAACAAACGAAACTGGCCTTCTCAGATTCTTAACATCTTCACGCTGTTTTTACCACTCTCTTTCTCTCTTCCACACAGTTCATGAACTGATGCTGAACTGTTCATGAACTAATTTGTCAGGAATTACTTATTTAATTTTTCATAAGACAGTCCATCAAGTGTGTATGTGATGTGCTAATCTTGGTAAGGCAGAGGAGCTGAAATTGATTTGAAGGTTTTAACTTGGAGTCTAGCATTGGTAATTGACTCTGAACTGAATTTATTTGCATTGAGTATTTCCAATTTAACACCAGAATACAAACTTAGTACTTCAACTCTGCTCTAATTATACAATGATATGCATTCACCCTCCTATCCCCTCCCCCCCACACTTTCCCTTGGCACAAGGACAGACAGACCAAGAGTTTGTTTACACAGAACTCTGTTAGTGTGTGTGTGTATGTGTACATGCATGTGAGTGAGTGACTGTGTGTGTGTACACTCAAGCAGAAGCGTTAATTTGTTGAGTGTGTCAGTATCTAGGCTAATTGGCTGAATGAACATGCTGTAGCCTTCTACTTCAGCAAAGCATTATGGGTAGTGGGGTGGGACTTATCAGCAAGGCACACACTACTGGGCTTTTGAAATTAATTAACTTAGTGTGTAACTCCATAAACACACATGTATACACATGCTTTCTCATTGCTGAGACACACACACACACACGCAAACATTCAGTGGTGCTGGTGAGTATGATAATGGTAATGAAGGGTGGTCAGTCAAAATTTTTTCAAACCAGTTACTGCTGCTGAGTGAATAGTTGTTGTAGCTGTAGGCATGCGAGTTTGTGTATGTGTGTCTAGTCTGAGCTGATTAAGTTTTAACATGTTTTACATACATTTTCTAAAAAAAAAAAATTTCAAAAATTGAACATGTTATTAATTTGAATATTTTTCTTTTTTCTGTTGATTTCTGTTTCTTGTGATAAGATAATCTTAGGACAGCAATGTCCTTTTTTTCATTAAACTTTAAATTGACCAGATTACTTATTATGTTACCAAATTTACATTTTCAATTAAATATTTGTTCTTAGCAGTTGCACACCAGCAACAATAAGGGTCAACTTGAAGTATTGCTTTTACAGTGAGTCTGTTTGTGTGTCTGCCATCATAGCAGAATGTGGTCCTTTTGACATCTTCTGTAGTAGAAACTACCACAAAGGCTCTTAAAGTACTTTGTCAGCTGTTAATTTGTCTGTGTGTGTGTAGCTTCAGAATGAGCATTAATTGAAGAAAAAAAAAAACAGACACAAATTGTTGCGTTCTGTTTTTTTTTTCTTTTCTTTACATCTTACAGAGCATCACATCTTTTTTGGAACCTGGTTTGTAATTCACAGAATAGTAGATGTGTCCAGGACCACATTTTCCCATAATCCTACACAAACACACACACTGAAGGCAATACTAGCTATGTTGCCAGGGGATGTAATCTGTTTGAGGAATAATTTTAATTTCCTTGTTTTTAGGATTTGGTGTTGAAAGTGCTGCGTTGTCTAGAGAGTCCATCTACGATAACAAGAGCCAAAGCATTACTACTGCTTCTTCTGCTCATACAAGACAACACACACACACTGCTTTACTACTGTCAAAACAGGTAAATAAACATACACTACACATTCACATGCCAACAGTGCACACACGTACCAACAATATGTACTCGTGTAAAAACAGATAATACATAATATACATATTGTTTTATCTGACCATGTCAGCAACAGCTACAAAGTATGATGTGTGTGGTGGAATCTCATGAGTCAGGTCTTTATAAACAGCTCTATGAGCCGCATTGCTAGATGAAAAATGAACTGATTTGCTAATTAGAAAGTAATGTGTGTGACCTTCCCAGTAGTAGCTTTGAAAAAGATGTTAACTAGATGCAATCATGGTGCAAGTTTGAATAATAATATAATTTTGTCAATTAAAGAATCACTGCTTTTAATGAATTGTATTGCAGCACGCTAATAACACATTAATCTTGTTTCGGGTAGTGAGATTGCTGTCTTAACTTACCACATTTCACTGTGCACCCTCCAACTGTCTAACTGTACTGAGATTTAGACCATTGAAACTCATACTTAACTCCTCTCAGTCTGTCAGACCACTGGTTAATTAGTTTCTCTGGAATGTAGTTGCCAATGTTCACACATAGGCTGAGCTGTCAGAGAACAAACAAGTAGCATTTGTGAAATCCATTTCAGGGTGGGATTGCCCTTTAATTATTTAGCTGTAGCTTTCAGTATGAGAGAGTGTTCTCGTACCCAGCCTCACCACAGCTAAAACTAAATTCCCTTTTCAGTATACTTTGTGGGTTGGCAAATATAAGATTGTGTTTTGGTTTTGCAATGTAATAATGTTCACTTGGAAGAAACTATTGTGTGTACAAACTATCCCAACAGTTAGTTTAACACCTATTTAAGTAGATAGACTATGTATTGCTCCAGCCAAGTTGGTTCCGATGATATAACAGCTGGCTGACTGCACAGGAAGCAAAATGGTACATGCAACAGAATTTGTTTTAGTTTTAGAGCATTTTATTTTTTCCAGGCATAAACTCAATCCAAGATCCACAAAAAAACATGTTTGCATCTTCAAGAGACTTCAGACCACGTAATAAGTTTCAGGCTGACTGACAGTTAGAAGTGATAGGCCCCTCCTAAATATATTGCCCTTCACCAGCAGATCATATCATGAATACATTTACATCATGCGTTTTCTAAATGCTCGATTTGCGTTTGCCTAAAAAGGCAAGTTAGTCTCAAATGGATTCAGTGTGGTGGGCCAGAGGTTGGTTTCACAAAAATGCCTAACCAGTCATTGTTAACTCCCCTGGTGTTATCTTCATTTTACCTTTCTCCTCCACTCCACCTCTCTCCAGATGTGCTGAAACTGCCAGCAAAATGCAGTATAGACTATCATAAGCACGCAAAGTGCACATAAATCAGGCAAGTTTGCTAATATATTCTCTTTTTTCCTCTTTGGTTGCTGAAGGGGAAAAAGCTGCATGTAATACTTAACTGTTACTCAACTTATTAAACTCATGAAAACTTTAAGTTAACAAATCTTACCATTCATGCTTTCAAGGAGGGATTTTTTAGTTATCTATGTAAGATTTTCTTTATGTAGCACAGAAACTGTGGAACTTACATTACAAATGTATTTGCCGTGCGCCTCAAATTTATGATGCTTTATGTTATTGGAACTGTAAATTGATCATTAACTGATCATCTTGTGTTTAACAACACACTGTGCAATGCTGGGAATGTGAATAGCTCATTTGATTAGATGCGTGGTCATTATATATATGGTTGCTAGAAAAACATTTTGGAAGGATTTAGAATTATTAAGATATCTATACTGAATAATCATGCAGTGTGGTCTACCTTACAATTTATTACATTCCAATGCAATCTGCCTAGACTAAAAACCCACAACCAGTTACACTTAATATCCTCCTTAATTAAGTGTATTGAATAATCTCCATGTAAGCTGGAAAGTAACCTTGGTACTTTAGTAAAATTTGTATTTAATAAAATTGAATGTGTTTGTTCATTAGTGAAAGCAACTAATTTCAAATATTTCCTCTAGCTGCTTTTGAGTTTTGCACAACAATAAAAACTGTTTTGGTTTGAAATATTTCTGGGTTGTATAGATTGCACACCCCACTTTAGGTTATGCCACAACAGGCTATGATGCCCGTATGGCCATTAATCATTAATTTTCTTTTCCCATTAAGTTATGGATTTCCTTTTTGTGCTCTGTGGTCATTTTCTTGTTGCTTCACCTAACCCCTCCTAACCAGTAGTTGATGGATTGCTGCCCTGAACTTCTCCTGTAAACTTTTTGGTACAATTTTCAGCATGTTGTTCCCTCAGTGATTGCAAAGTGTTCAGGCCAATCCACAATGCTCCCTCCATCATGCTTCACAGCTGTAGTTTCTCTCTGCAGTGCGTTTCTTCCTCTGATCTAATAATAAAAAACACATGAGGCTTGTTTGTCTTATTGTAGACTCAGGAACACTCAGATTTTTAGTAGTGCTTTTGCAGCCTCTTTCAGCTTTGTACATCTATATAGTTCTTCTGAGGTCCTGTAAAAATTGCCCACACCAACCATTTGTTATTGAAGAGAGTAGACCTTGCAAGGTAATCATATGTATGCCTATTTATATGGAGGAGCACCTCTTTGCTTCCTATTTCATCAATTTATTCAAACATCTGAAATCTGTGTGTGTCTGTGGTTTTGATTTGACTGAAGGTCGGACCATATTTTGTGAGTAATAAATGCAGAAAAAAATAAGCATATTATTAAATATTTAATGTAGTTTTGTTATTTTACCCTGTTACACAAATAAAGCTGAAAATAGTGTGTTATACTACTCTCATATATACATCAATGACTCGGTTTTTTGATCAGAACTTTGGCTGTAATTGACATAGTTTGAACAAAAAATGATGAGTTGGATGTGAGGAATAAAAGTTTTGGAATTGGATCTGGTATAGTGTGAGGAAATCCTGGAAAGCAAAATATAAAATTTCCCTCAGGGTGGAAAATAAAGCAGCATTTCCTTCTAAAACACAGTATATCTGGTTAAATATATTGTTTTCAATTTTTAAATTCGCAGTAGCATGAATATATTTCAATGCATTCCATTTTTTATTTGCTTTTAGGCCCAAATGTTCCAGCACATTGGATTCCGCTATTTTAATTGCCTTAACACAGTAGCAACTGAAGTATAAACATACTGTAATCTGTATACTTGAGGATATAGTCTGTGTCCTCTGGAAATAATCAGTAACAGAAAATGTAAATGAAAAACCATGATTACTTAGGATTGTTTCAGTTTAACCATTTACTCGGACATAAAGACATAGAGCCAGAACATCAATTGAAACTCTGAACACAGCTTCCTTTTACAGTGACTATTAAGGAAGTTAATATGATTTTACCTCTTGCTTTCTCTTCAGGTTTTCCCTCTGTCTGTTTCTTTTCGCTCCCTTCCAGTGTCCCCACACAGACATGCACACTTTATACTCTTTCTCTTTCCTCACGCTTGCTCTCTCTCTCTCTTAGCTGAGTTAGAGCTGTCAGAGTTGACCTGTCTGTCTCTCTCCCACTGAGCACTCTGCATGATTCAACCGTATACAGATACACACATCTTTTCCCCAGTCCTATTCTTTCCCAGGCACGTTGTGTTTAATTAGCTCGTCAGTAGCATGAAAATTGCTTCTGTTTTTGTTTTGTTTTTTTGGTCTCTGAGATAAAATTGCATGGGACTTACTGAGAAAGTGTCAAGATTGTCATTGAGAGTGGAAAGTGAAGGCTTTCAGCAGTGGAGATGCATATGTACACAAAGCTGGGTCAGTTGTGTGTGTGTGTGTGTGTGTGTGTGTGTGTGTGTGAGTCTCCCACAGCGACTGACAGTGATGTGGCAGATTTGCGTCTCTTTTTGGAGCAATCTGGAAAATGGCTGCAAGAAAAGGTTGCAAGTTGGTTGATCCACTTCTTTGATCCAGCCAAAATACCTCAAAAACTACTTTACAGTAGGTCCAAATCCTCTCATGGGATGCAAGATGAAAATATGCTTAGGCTGTGTTCCTGATTTTATTTTAGTTTCTAAATCACGGACCTTCATGATTGCATCAGCGATCGCCTCTGAGCCCCTTCTTGTTTGCATTGGTGATGGACAGGTTGTCAGATGAGATCAGGCAGGAGTCTCTGTGGACTATGATGTCTACAGATGGCATTGTAATCTGTAGTGAGAGTAGGGAGCAGCTGGAAGAGAGCCTGGAGAGGTGGAGGTATGGTCTGGAGAGAAAAGAAATGAAAGTCAGTAGAAACAAGACAGAATACATGTGTGTGAATGAGAGTGAGACAGATGGAAAGGTAACATTGCAAGAAATAGAGATGGCGAAGGTAGATGAGTTTAAATACTTGTGTTCAACCAAGGAGGTTGTAGTGGGTGGAGATGATTGTCAGTGGTCATTTGTGAAATACGGAAACCAGCAAGAGTGAAAAGGACAGTTTACAAGGCGGTAGTGAGACCTGCTATCATGTATGGTTTGGAGATGGTGGTACTGGCAAAAAGACAGGAGGCAGAGTTGAAGATGTTAACAATTTTATTGGGAGTGACCACAATGGACAAAGTCAAAAATTAGCTCATCAGAGGGACAGCTCAGGTGGAGCACATTGGAGAAAAAGTTAGAGAGTCAAGGATGAGATGAGGAAGGACCTCAGAGAGAAATTGATGGGTGTAGTAAAGGATGATGTGCAGATAGTTGGTGCCACAGTGGAAGATGCTACGATGAAATGGAGGCAGATGATCCACTGTGATGACCCCTAAAGGGTGCAGCCAAAAGAAGAAATAGTCACAGACCTTCATGGAACAGGATCTTACCATGACATTAACATAATATGATACTTACTGCATGAAATCCGTGTATTTTTGTCATTTTTGGTTTATTTTTTATTCGTCTTTACTGTGCATCACCAGGCCCAGTTCTACATTATCATTGATAAATTTGAGACTTAAAAATGCTATTGACACTGTGTTGGTGTTAATGGTTTAGTTGGTAAAACAAGAATAACCCTGCACAGATGAAATGTTATATAGATTTTTTTAATGACATTACGTCATGACAATGACATTGACAGTAAGAAAAATTTAGTTAAAACAAAATTAGAATAATGATAGGAAAATAGCATTGCATTAACATGCCTGTTTCTTTCAGAGATTTAACTTACCAACCAGGCTAAAATATTTGATTGTCAGCGATGATTACTAAGATCATGGAAAGCTTGTTCTGTAGAATTATTAAGGCAAGATTTGTGATCAAACTATGAATAAATAATTAAACTTAATAGGTAGGCTTTTTTAATAGGCTTTCTCAGTTGCCAGGCTCAAGGTTGTAATGCTTTGCACTAAACAAAAATCATGTAACAATAAATGAAGTACATACTCTCGAGAAACTTGTTGCACTTGTTCCATATAATTGTAAACCATGGATGATTATCTTTTATGGAACAACATGAGAAAAAATGCAGAACTTGTAATCCACCGATCCCCCTGCACCATTGCCACTCTAAAGCTTTCAACCCCTCTGTGTGTGTGTGTGTGTGTGTGTGTGTGTGTGTGTGTGTGTGTGTGTGTGTGTGTGTGTGTGTGTGATATATG
>VUQG01043882.1:0-10876 GCA_015106755.1 Etia nguti | reverse complement strand
TGAGTTAGTGGTGGTAACCTTCTCTCCCTGCTCAGAATTTGTGAAAAGAAAATTATTGATTACTGCTCAGTACACACACTCTGATGAGAATAAATATGAACTTAAATTGTGTGTGTCATGGAATTTTTGCCCCCTTATTTTGTACCCTATCAAAGTTTTACTGCTCTGCATTGATTATCATGTTCTTGTTAACGGGTCTGTCTCACTTTATCATGCTGCTGAACAGCTAACAATGTATGGAGCAGACGAAAGACCCGCTACCATTAAACACTCTAGATGTATCTGCAATGTTACATAGAGGGGTGAAAATCTGTCTTTCTGTCTAGACTTGTGATATACCTGGAGAGAGACCTCCGCAAAGCCACTCCTCTCAGAGAGAACCCCAGCCAATCAGGATACTTGTCTCAGTGTCTGGATTTACTGATTGCACATCTGAGCAGCACTGCACCAGTGATTATGGGTACACACACAAATACACACACTGCTGTATGATTATCCATCTGCCATTTGTGTTTTCACCTCCATGTGTACAGAAATGTGTAAATCAGTTAACTTGACATTTTGATTTCCATTACTGCATCTGAGAGTTGTTTTGTTTTGTTTTTAAATCTGACATCTACAAAACCCTTCGTTCATTGTCAGGTTACTATGGAAACCTGATTTGTTTCTGGTTCTTGTGCTAGAAGAAAAAATGCGATACTTTGGAAAAATAGATGTATAAATTTGTAGGGTTTAAGACTCCACAGAAATTTACCAGTATAATGGTAACTTTATTGTCCTCAGTGGGAAATTGATTTGCAGTCTGTCCATACACAGAGAGACAAAAACAAACAAACACAACACACACACAAAATAAATAAATACATTTATTAAAAAAGCCCAGAGAGAACAGCCCAAATTTTATCGTCAACAAAGTGCAATGTGCAATGGCAACAACCCTTATGGTTTAGTGTTATTAACCATGATAATAGCAGCAGTATATAATATATCTTAATGAAGATAGATGATCGCCACCTTCTAAATTCCTTCTCATCTGTTTATGTGACTCCTTGCCTTGTCTCCTTTCTTTAGAGGATGTTCTGTGTGCCTTCAGAGGTGTGATTGGGAGAAGACA
Source organism: Etia nguti (assembly GCA_015106755.1). NCBI lineage: Eukaryota > Metazoa > Chordata > Actinopteri > Cichliformes > Cichlidae > Etia > Etia nguti. Next base: position 9,762 of record VUQG01043882.1, on the reverse strand, counting down.
CCCAACTACTGCTCAGAGTAAACAACTCAAACAAACTTTGCCTACTTTGTCCATAGTGCTGGAACTTCTTTCATCCCAGGTAACCTGGAGCAAAATTACTTCTCCTCAGGGTTTGATTTTAAAAAGTTTTAGCTGTTTCTCACATTGATTTTCTCATAAATGACAAACAGCAGTCCTTGTTTTTAAACACAGAATTCACATTTATTTACTACATGGCACTAAAAGAAACGTGAGGAGGCTTTCCAAAATAGTCACATAAAATAAACTATAAAAACAAAGCAGACATAAATCACCACCTCCCTTCCTTCTTGTTTTTGTTGTATTTTCTCTTAGTTGTCACCTGATCACATTATCTTGACTTATCTGTGTAAAATGTGTCTGTCTCCTCACAGGTCTTTAGATCTCACATTGTAACAGGACAGTTTCTGGCTCAAACTGGATTGCTGTTGGTAAGTGTTTGGTAACCAGTCATGTGTTGACACATTATCTGTCTCCACATGCTAAAGGCAAATATAAAACTAACAGATAGGGTGAACTAGGATATTTTTCATTTCAAATATTCAAGTGAAGTTTTTAGTTGATCACATTTTGTCACTGTAACATGGAGACATGTTGATTATATGTATTTTTTCAAATATAGAATAAATTAAATTAACCTGAATTATTTTTAAAGCCGGCAGTGTAGTTTCAGTTTTACAAATTGCACAGACTGGTGGTGCCTTTCTCTCTTACCATCAGTACTGAAATTCTTAAAACATCTCTGACATACACACAACTAACTTTTATAGGAAAAACTTTGAATGTTTGACAGTTTCAAAGCAAAACTCACATCAAGTTTTTAAATATCTCTTGACAGAACTTCATTGCCTCAGTAGAGTCCAATGAAACAAATCTGGCTAGTGCTATGGGTGAGTATCTCTACAGGTATGAATACTTTATCACTGGATATCAACCCCTGCCATATTTGCAGTAGTATTCCCTTTTAACATGATTAGTCTGTGATGCTCTTGTACAGAGCTTCATGTACTGCATTGTTTGTTAAGCAAACACACTGTGCAACTTTAACTTGCCAGGTTAAACGAAGGATAAAAGAATTAAATAACTTAGTTAAAATGATTATTATAAATTCGAGCTTTATCTTACAAGTCAGTAAGAATATGACATGGAGAAGGTAAGGAGAGAGACAGATACAGCACTTGAAGACAGCTATGACACTGAATTACAAATGCCTGCCAACAAGGTGAGCTGCAGTGTGGGCTCAGCCACTCTTCAAGCACCCGAATCAAGTGCTGTGATAAAGTGCCTTGCTCAAAAGCCATGTTATCAGCAAATCACAAACAGAATATATGCCTATCCTTAAAAGGTATTCGGTTGACGGGTCAGTTTTTATTGAGAACATTATTATATTTGATTTTTCTTTAGGTACAGCAATATGTGAAGATTTAATTAGAACATCTCTGTCCATTGTGGAAGTACTGAGCCAGCACCATGCACTCATCAGTCCATATCATAGTGATGTAAGTATCCGTGCAAGAAAATATGCAACTATATATCCCATTAAATGAATGGTTGAGTGTGCATTTGTTGTAAGTTTTTGACTGGCTACCTGTCTGACTGACTGGCTGTCTGCTGATAGTTTAGTACACCAATATAGGACAGGTATCTTGTGATATTCAACAAATGTCAGTACATTTCCTCTGACGGGACTTTGGAGACAACCCGTCATCATCCTGTTATTCTGTTATTTTTCTGCAACTGTCAGATTTTCAGCATCGATTTTTTTCCCCCTTTTCTCATTTAGAAAAAAACATAATATGCAAGTTGCTTTGCTAGGATAGAATGAATTTCTGCAGACTTTGTCAATAATATGAATTGGCCTGTGGTATTGAGTTTACTGTGTGTCTTCCAGTCTACTAAACCTGTCTATTAGTGATCAGAGGACAGAGGACTATTAGGAGAGACACTAATCAACTATTGAACCGACAGACCTTCATCAGATCTGTGTGTGTGTGTGTGTGTGTGTGTGTGTGTGTGTGTGTGTGTGTGTGTGTGTGTGTGTGTGTGTGTGTGTGTGTGTGCATGCGCGCGCGTGTGTGTGTGGCTCACGTATCTATGTATGTTGGTTTGACTGGTGGGGATTCAAGGTTGCACTGCCCCCCCCCCCCAGTTAATGTTATTTGGCATTTCCTATTTTTGATTCTTTTAAGGGACGTGTGGGACACCACATAATTGGTATGTAAAGTGATTTTTCTGTTTGGAACGATTAAACAGAACAATACACCTGAAATAAACTTCAATGTCCAGTCGGAGGAAGGTGACAGGCAAGGATTCAGTATCATCCTCATTAACCGACTGTTCTTTTTGCCTGATTTAAAGAGGAGCCCACTTAATTAAAAGGAAACAGGAAGACAAATGCTTTGGTTTGCTCTTCTTTAAGATGCAACAACTACAACAAAAATGTGGGAGAAACGTACATCTACAGGTTTCACACACATTATTTTACCTGCCTCTGTTCCTTATAGTTTTAACTCTCAAACTTAGCAATAGAGATTTGTTGCTAATTAATTCTACCACTGTACTCTACATGTATTAATCTAAGGAAGAATGTTGTATGTACCGTGACTTCATAAAAATGTTGGTTATAGTCTTTTTGAATACTAACCATATAGCTTTGGGTTCTACTGTTGCACAATTTTGCTAATATTTAGCTTAAAATGACTATTAGCATAGCCAATAAATTTGCATTTTACTATGAAGATGTACAAGTATATATATTGTTGCAGTGCCTCTTAAAAGGACATTTTTATAAGTAACCCATCTGTTTCATTGCACACTAAAGTATGGGCATGAACAGCCACATAGATAACATCTCAAATGCTGCAGCTCATCACAGAAGGTACCTCACTAATGCCCTGTTTGGTGAAGATGGATGCCAATACAAGTGGATGCATGTGAGGTTGGGACACCACAGCCGTGCTCTTTTTTCCTCGGACAGTGGTAATTCTCTTCTTTTGAGGTTCAAGAGGTCAGTGGATGGTGAGATGGAGTGATGAAACGGGTGAAAGAGAGAAGATAGGATTTAGAGATCAGCGCCTGCTGAGCCAGGTTGTATAGACCAGATGGGTCAGACAAGGGGTAACTGACGTCACAGCAAGGAAACATAGTGAGTGAAGGTGAGATTAAAAAAAAAAGATGGGGTAGGCCAGAGCAAAGATAGAAAGACTCATCCACTGACTGAGACAGAAAAAAAATATACAAAGAAACAGAGTATGAGAAACATTCAATTATTTAAATCCTGTTGACTGCCACTGAGAAAGCACAGTGTGGAGCTGTGGAAAGAGAAAAAAACACAGGTACTGTGTGAATGGAGTGAATACAGATGCAGAAGTAGGATGAAGAGATATATGTGGAGGTAGATGAGTAGCATAGTGAGGAGAAGTGAGTGAGAGAGAGAAATCCAAATGATGGTGTACAGCTGGCAGCCTGTCACAATCTCCAAGGTGTCTCCTGTCACTGTGCTGGCCTGCTGTCACACTCTAGTGGCCTGCCCAGAGCACGCACACACACAGACACACACGCATATGCACACACATTCAGAGTACACTATGGTCATGAATAAACCATCCTAATCCATAGAGATTATTCAGGAACTGGGGGAGGTGGGTTAGAAACAGACACAGAGAGAGTGAGCAAAAATTGATACTCAGGACTACTTTCTGAGAAGTTAGGTAGCAGACTGTCATGTGTGTTATGGTTTAGGAGACTTTGTGCACTTGGTACAGAGTTTCTGTCATGGGACTCAGTTTGGTGTGCTTTCAGAATGAGAGGTGGAGATGCAGTTTTGCAACCGGGGTGGTATAGATGGTTGCATATATAGAATGTAGTTAGTCTCCCTCCCATGTGACACTCGGTCAGGACCCTTTGGCTTCACATTTTAATCCACTGGGTACCTCTTTAAAGTTATTGTATCAAAATGCCAAGTAGTCCAATAGAAACCTGAATCCCTAAACGTCTGAAATAGTTATCATGAGGCCTTAGCCACTTCTCTGCACTTCACTGATGCTGAACTCATCATTACTGTAACAAGTAATGTGATGGAAGGCTGAATCAACTCACAAGTTTGTCTTTAAACATGAGAGTGTATCTGAATGCAAACCCGTATAGTTTTGTTGCCTAAACTTGACCAAACAGTGACCTTAATCAAACAGTAAGACTCATGCATAGGATATAAATACAGGTACAAGCTTCAGAATAAACTTCACTCTGAAAGGTGCATGCACTATGAGGAAAAACAAGCTATTAACAAGTTTCTTTGGTAGCATGTCCTGTAAACATCTTCTGTTTTTTAACTCTGGTAAGCTGCTTTGCTAGTGTAACCTCTGTTAATACACATTCTACAATTAAAATACCCCCATCTTCAGTCTGAAGGCATCTTTGAGCCATAATAAAATGTAACCTTTGAATCGTGATATCGGATTAAACGTCTTTCACAGTTTGAGCATTTTACCAATAAGTATGTGGGTAGTTGCTCACAACAGTCTTGCATATCACTGGAAAGTCTGCATTGATGCAGCTGTTGTTGCTGAATTTAGAATTTATTTGATAAACAGTTTAATTGTTAATCCACATTATTAATAGTAAAATAATAGAGTTGTTGATATTTTATTCTACATTTTGCACAGTAGGAAGTGATCATAAGTAATAATAAACTTTATATAGCACATTTCAAAATCATCAAAAACTGTTTCACAGGAGAAACAGAAAAAGAAAGAATATAGTTCAGCATGACCAGTTTCGTGGTGGGTCAGTGATGGTTTTGGGAGATATATCCATTGAGGGACACACAGACCTCTACAAGCTAGGCTGACTGCCATTAGATATAAGGATGAACCCCTAAAACCCTCTGTCAGAAATCTGTAAGTTGATTATTTTCGTCTCCATCAAACAATGTGGCATCCTTTCATTCCTAACACATTACCCACATGTCAGTATAGACATCCAGCTGGTAGTTTGCAAAGTTAGACTTCAAAAGATTTTATCTAAGCCTGGGCAAATGTGTATGTTCATAACCAGCATAAATCCAAGCATGCAAAGAAAAGCACATGCACAGAGTAGCAGAGGTGTGGGACAGCCAAATCTGTTTACATGTTTGTTTCTCTGTCTGCTTTTAGTTCAATGGCATCATTGATCGGTGGACGAGCTGCTTGAAGTGATGATGCTATGTGTCAGAGGCAGCCGATGTGATGTGCCATCCTTTTGTCATGTCGCCCTTCTCTAATCCCAGCCAGCAGGCCTTGCCTTTATGTGACTGCTGTTATGCCTGCGGTCTCCCACAGTACTGGGGCTTTGTGCTGTGTGTGTGTGCATTTATGCAAGAGTTTGTGTGCACATGTGTGTTGTTGCCTTGACAAATCTATTCAAACCTCAGCCTCCCTGCCTCCATTGGTGGTGGAGGTGTAGGGGAGGGAGGAGGGCCCTTTGAAAGACTCCCCTCCTTCCCTTCTCTCTAGCTGCCTTCAGCCCACTGCTCCACAGCCCAGCTGACATCTTCCTCCAGACAGACAGAATGAATTAAAGGAGATACAATGAGACACTTGATGTAGCAGTCAAGGAGCCCCACTGCTTCTGTGCTACTCTGCACCACTCTGCCCTCGAGCCCGGGCTCAGAGGAGAGCACATCTAGGGCAAACCAAAGGATCTAAAAATACACAATATGCCACTGTTTACCAAGATGACTTGTCATCTTCCCCCCAACACCAAGCCCTCCAGCCTCCCCCCCTTCATCCCCTCTCATCTCTTGGCTGATCTTTCTTCAACCTCTTTGGCTACTTTTATTCTCTATGCCTTCCAGTGGCTAGCATTTTTGATTGACAGGGCTAAAAAAAATGAAAAAGCCGCAGAAGAGAGTAATTCAGGCATTCCTACCATTCAGTGGCAGAGGCACATTCAGTGATTGACTACATTGTTTTTCTTAAGAATGGATTACATATGAACTAAACTTTATTTCAATAACAGACCTTTCTGTAAATTTCCCAAATGAATATTTGCTACGGATTTATATGTTCCAGACGTTTCATCATGATCATCTCTTGTAATGAATTTCTATATTTCTCTATAAGCTTACAGTAAATAAATCACACTGTACCCTCACTGCAGTACATGTCAAGCATATGATGAGAGATTTGCTTTGCCCTAGCTGCTGAGACTTTTTTCAACAAAAATAAACAGCAAAGAGGACCTCACTTTGAAACAGATGTATTCAGTGTCTATGCTTCTATACAGTTTTAATATTCATACAGAAGCCAGAGAACTTGTAAAGACTATAGCACAGAATATATTACCCACAAAAGTTATGTGTGTGCATTTGGGTGATGGTGTTACATAATTTAAATTTAAAGCATTTGTAAGGTTTGTCTGTTCTGTAAGTCTTCCTTTAGGTCTTTGGTAGTCAGCGTCACAGAGGGCAAAAATGCAAAAGCATGTGTGCGTTGGTGTGTGTGTGTGTATATTTTGAAGGGTTCACAACTCTACACATCTTCGTGGGAGACCCCTTGAAATGCAGTCACTGACCCACACACACAACCGCACGCGCGCACACAAGCACGTACAATACCGTAATGGCTGTCAGGGGGCCAGGGTGAAAGTAAACAAGGGCAGATAAGCAGTGATTCAGAAGGACACCAGCTGCACATTCTAATCTCTTTACATTTTCTCTTTCTTCTATTGAACTTTTATCTTATCTTGGGGGACGTCTTCTCTAAGCATTCCTTCTCAGCCTCCCTCTGTCTCTTTCTCCCTTTTTCCTTGTTTTTGTACCTACCTTACAAGCCACAGCATACCAATCCACATTGCAGAGTCAAAAGGGAAAACAAACTTTGATGCGCTGTCATCCGCTGACCCGGAGAATGAAAACTTACAGCACTGAAAACTTAAGTTGCCTTATTCTGAAGCATTGATACTTTTGATTAATGGTACATGAGGCTTAAGACCTTATATGTCTAAAATAACCTGCAGTAGTAGGTAAAAAAATGGAGTGCCACACAGATAGGAAGATGAAGACAGCATAAAGAAAAAAAAACGAATGAAGTGGTCTTCTCCTCTTTCTGACAGTAGAGTTGTCAACCACTGGGGTTGTGAGAGGAGTAGGGGTGTTTGCAGGGGGTTATGGGTCAGCAAGCTGGGCAGACACCCTCCCCCAGGGCACTCACTCATCCACTGTGGTAGAAGGCCTCAGCTCTCCACCACAAACAAACGCCAAGCTGTCTGAGCAACATGTCACAGAGCTTTTAATTGCTTGTTCCTGTCTCTCCTTCTCTTCCCCCACCTTACTCATCTACACACACACACACACAGACACACACACACTTTCTTGCTTACTGTCTCTCTGTTTGTTTCCAACCACTTTCGCTCCTTTTTCAGTGTTTGGTTAGATGCAGTTGAAACAAAATAAAAAAAACACACCCATTAACAACATTAATGACTTTTTATACCAAATACTTTGCTTTTATATCTTCATCTTTTACAACAGTTTTTTCTGTGTTTGTGGAAGTAATAGTGGAAGAAACTGCCTGCTACATATTCATTACCCTCCACATGTCATATTTAATTCTTTTGAATGTCATTTAATATGAGTTTAATTGTTTTATTTTTCTCTTTCTGAAGCACTGTTGTAACTGGGTATCAAGTCCAGAGCCCTTGGACACACCACTGGAGCCCATGATGCCAGACTGCCCCAGAGTCTCTGCAGGTACCATACTGTCTGTCCAAAAATATTAACAGTATTTCTCAATGTCTGTGCGTCACAGCATAATTGGGATCCCTTTCAGTTTTATTAGATTTTCTCATTTTAAGGCTGTTTAACATGGAAGTATTGGGAGGTTGCTGGTTAAAATTTGACACACGTTTGCAAGCAGGAAACTGGATTGTGTCAATGTTAGATAAGTCACGCATATTTTTTTTCTACAGTAACAGTTAAAAAAGAGGCATGGTTTCTCTGCTGGTTGGTATAGTGAGGAGTACTGAGAAACTAGTACGTAGAGAGGGTTACAAACAACGATGCAACAATCTGTCCATTGATTTGAACACTTGTATATGTTGAAAGTCAGTTAAATATCTAGAAACCATAACCACAGATTATTTAGTGTGAAAATTGAAGGTGGTTTTTCGTTCTATATCACTGGTTTAAATATAAGGTGGAACTGTCACAGAGGATGTAACAGTGCAGCTTGGTAATTTTTTAATAAAAAGCAATAAGGACTCATATGCAGACTAAAAATAGACTCCTCAATATTTGTGTATTTTTTCCATCAGTGATTTAAAGGAGTGTATCAGAATTCAGTCAGTTCATTACGGTGTGTATTTAGCACATGTCCATGTTTGTGCGCATGTGTCTGGGTAATGGGTACATCTTAAATCTTAGTGGAACAGATTGAGGAGGGTCATTGTTAGACAAACTGTGGAACTGAAGCAGTGGAAGATTATCTTGAAACACAAATAGAGAGGTTGTATCAGCAGCACTGCAGAAATTTACTGAGTTCATTTCTGTTTTCATCTTCTTTGTGACGCCCTCTCCCATTTTTTTTTCATCATCCATTCTGTCTCCTATATTCATTAATCCTTTCCTGTGGTGTTTGGCTTCCTGTCCTTGTGCCCTCTCTGTGGTTGACTGGCCTTGATGATGTCACGTCCATCACGAGAATGTGTCCTTAATGTAGGATTAGGGATGAAAGCTGTAATCCTCAACATGACCGTTGATAAGAGATGATGATTGCAGTGTTGTTTGAAGAGTGACACACACACACAGGCATGCTTGCACAGTCCCACACAGAGGAAAAAAAAAAAAGAAGGAAAGTCAAGCCTTAAGCAGGAAGCAATATATCTGTCGCAGGTATTAAAAACACCTGTTTTTACTTTGTTACAGTGTTACACACAAACATACTCGAACATTCACATTCTTGGCTTTTCCCTCATTTCCATCTTCGCTCTGCTTTGTGATTTTATTCTCTTCAAAGATCCTCCCTGACATCATGGTGAATGTATAGGTCATCTTACACATGCTCCACATGTCTGTGAATACATCTCTAGCACTCCTATCTCATCTCGGCCACTAAAACGGCATGTTCCACATGGAGCTGTGTGGGTGGGTGGCCTTAACATCTTCGAGTGAATCAGCTCCTTGAAATGTCATCTAGCCTTCAATACAAAACCCATGCTGTATTTCATGCTCAAATGTCAGTTTTTTACTTTGATGATTTATGTCTCTTCTGCTCCTTCTCCGTGACTGCTGTCGGTCAAAAGAAAGCAACAGTTGTGCCAAAATATTGAGGTCACCTTTTGAAACTGTTGGCATGCCTAACAATATCTAAACACAGACCTGTTTGACACAGGGTCCATCCATATGTATGCACTATTGACTTGTGCTCTATTGACTTTTGCTACTTTAAGCAAGCTGAAAAGATCTTGGTCTCTAGCCTGTTAACAGAGCTGCCAACTTTGCTTGTCTCTGGTCTTTTAGTGGACACTTCTGATGTCAAAGGTTGGTTCAGTCATCTTTGTGTCCTTGGCAGCCTGGCAGGTTCACAAGCAGGAGCTATTGTGGTGAGAGTCACAGCAGAGCAACGGAGGTGACGAGGTTGAGAGAAGGTTGAAGGAAGGCTGTCAGGGCATCGTGGCCCAACACTTCAATCAGCAGTCACTCCTCCTGCTACTACGACTGCCTTTGTTTGGGTTGCTATAGTATGGATATATGTGTGTAGGTGTTGC
>VUQG01043881.1:26220-39210 GCA_015106755.1 Etia nguti | reverse complement strand
TATGGTCACAAAATTCCTCTTTAATATTATATTTTTTGTGTGTGTGAGAAATGCGAGACACTTTTAGTTTAATTTATACAGTTTGATTTTATATAAAAAGGGGATGTGAACATAATACAACCTGCTATTTGAACACAGCTTAAATACCTCTACTAAATTGTCAAGGACAGTGACCCAGATGTTTACTTTTCCACTTTTTAAACCCAGTAAAAAGTAAATAGTGCTCAGTGTGATTCGTATCCCACAATATCTGCCATTACAACACACACACACACACACACACACACAAAATACAGCTTATACCTATGGGTTTTTTAATTTCTTGATCCCAAAAGAGATTCCAGATTTGTAACCAAAATTAAATTGGTGTATATGGCATCTGGTTATTGAACTGACTGAAAAAAAAGGGTTTAAAAATGTACTTTCTTTGTCACACACATATGTGTGTGTGTTATGTGTTTGTTTCTGTTATTTGTTTCTCTGATGGTTAATCCTTCAGTATGCTGATATTGTTAATGCTGAAATATATTTATTGTTTATACATAAAATACATTTTAAATCTAATCAAAATGCTCATTCAATATTCTAAATAATTATGTCTAACTATAAATATACTAACTCTTTTAACTTTTACTAATGTTTTGACTCACTAATACTGACTTCTGTTTTTAAAAAATGCTGACTGTCACAAGAAAAAAAAGTATTTAAAAGTCTTCAAAGTCTTTAAAACAATTTTAAATTTAAAACAACAACAATCTTTAAGTAAAAACTCATACCTCAAGGACAATGTTAAGTCACATAGCCAAGGTTATGATTTCCAAACTTTTGAACATGAAAAGCCAAAAGCACTTTTTGTAGTAAATTATGTAAACTACCTGGGTTTCCCCCTAATAGTAGAATCAGTATTTATTTAACAATAAACTTCCATTTACATAAGTCCTTTTAATAAAATTAGACCATGTTGTTGTTTTTTTTCTTTGTGCTCCTCAGATCTCTCCTCCAAATGAACACATTCTGGTGAACAGTCCCTTCAGGCCCTGGTGGCAGAGATACCAGCCAATCGGCTACAACCTCTGCTCAAGATCTGGCAATGAGGCAGAACTGAAAGACATGATCACCCGCTGCAACAATGTTGGGGTAAACTAAATTACAATTTTCATGTAATGATAAGCATTACAGACATCAGACTTTTTCCTTTGACAGACCTCTGCAGCCTCATACAGAACAACAAGCTAATACCAGATTCTGTTGATCACACTTTTCGGAACAACATTATAAAAACTGTAGCTGGCAGTTTATAATAAATTTATCAAGATCAAAAATTTAACAAATTAGAATGATCTGAAATTAGCATGCAAAGAAAATCAATAAAATAGACTAGGAAAAGAATTGGAGATTGGAGATTTGGAGAGCTGCAGCCTCAATAAGGTATGTTCCCAACAGGTTAACGTCTATGTGGATGCTGTTATCAACCACATGTGTGGATCTGGTGGTGGAGCTGGAACCCACTCTGCATGTGGAAGCTATTTTGATGCTGGCAAAGAAGATTTCCCCACTGTCCCGTATTCCAACTTGGACTTCAATGACCAAAAATGCAAGACTGGGAGTGGTGAAATTGAAAATTATGGTGACATATATCAGGTAAGAAATGTCCCACAGACCAATGAAAGTTTTTCCCTATTTTAAAAGTTTACTCTTTTAAGTGATGACTTGAGTTGTTCATACTGATTTTTATTATTTTGACCTTTCTGGGTGTTTTACACCAAATCTCTTTTTGACTGTTGGCAAAATCTAGCAACACAATCAGGAGATGAGAAAGCAAATTATGTACACTGATACATCTTAAGCTCTTGAAATTTTCTTATTTAATGTTGATATAATGACGTAATCACGTTGTCTAGCAGATTGCTTTAACAGAAAAAAAATTAAAAATTTAGCATTTTATTTGTGTCACTAAAAACATGAATATTATTTATGATGGCATCCTGTGGCCTGGCTACCACCCTGTTGTTGACTTTTGTCAAATATAGTGTATCACATGATATATATGTTTGCCAAAGGCACAACCACACCAAGCAAAACTGTAGCATGATAAATAATGAAAAGTTTTGAATTTATTTGTAAGATTTATTTTATAGATGATTTGTCTATTATCAAATATTCTAATGGTATAGTCTATAGTTTTAGACGCTATAAACAACCACAGCATTATCCTTGCCGTTAATTGAATTGCCTATACGTCCTATAAGTTAATTAAATGCTATCGAGATTGACTTATTTACTCTGAACCCATACTGGTAGTCAGTCAATATTTTTTTTTCCACCATGAAATACTAAATGAACCTTTCCAAAACACCAAACATCCATTGTCTATTCCAGGTTTCATAGAGAGAGAGGTGGGGTACACCCTGGACAGGTCTTAAATCTGTCGCAAGGCTAGCACAGAGAAACAGAGATTGATGCTCACACTCACATTCATGCCTATTAAAAATTGCCAGATAACCTAACTCCACTAACTGCATGTCATGCAAAAGAATATGCAAGCTCCACACAGAAAGGCCCCGGCCACACGGTCGAGTAGCCAACACTGCTAATCACGTGCCATCGTGAAATTAAGAAACAAAAAAAGTTTTTTTTCTCAAAAGCAGGCAAAGCAGAGAAAAAAATCATCTTTAGTTAGAGAACAGAAGTTTGTCTCTACCTTCTTATTTTTTTTACCCATTTAGAATGACTACAGTCATTCCACTGAATACCTTTAGGAGAACATTTCAATTCCTGCACAGTGGTCAATATCTTGCTTCTTAGCTCCATAATCTGAATAAATATTAACTGCTCCAGGTTCGTGACTGCCGTCTGGTGGGTCTGCTGGATCTTGCCTTGGAGAAAGATTACGTTAGGGGCAAAGTGGCCGAGTACATGAACAAGCTGATTAACATGGGTGTGGCTGGATTCAGAGTGGATGCCTGCAAACACATGTGGCCTGGTGATCTGAGTGCTGTCTATGGTCGTCTGAACAACCTTAACACCCAGTGGTTCGCCGGTGGCTCCAGACCTTTCATCTATCAGGAGGTACGTTTTCTGGACAAACTGTCCCATATGGAAAAGATATATATAAATCTTGTAAAGTTTGTATCTGTCTTGTGTGAAACTTGTATGAAAAGCATACAAGAGTGAAAACAGATATAAGATCCCTTGAAAAATTACATAAATGAAACTTATATGTTTTGTTCTTTCTTACTAAAACAATATATGAAAGTAATGAGAAAGTGGCCACTTTCATGAGTAAATCATATAAGCTGTATATGATTCACTATATGAAGCAGGCCACATCTTATGCAAGTCTTTTATAAGTTTTTAGTATTTCTTTTCCATATGGGGTATCTAGAGCAGCCATCAGACAGGATAGAATAGAAGCATATACAAATACAAACATTCAAGAAGAATACGTGAACAGTAAAGTAACTATTATTTGGCAAGCAAAACTAAAGCACATCATAGTATAAAGTATTAAAGATTAAGGTAGTAGAAAATGTCTTTCTTACTAAAACACATGCAGTTGAACAACATGCTACACCATCAAACAGCAAAGTGATTTTATTTACTTAAACCCTTTCTAATTTACAGGTTGTGGATGGTAATAATAGTAATAATGGATTGCATTTATATAGCGCTTTTCAAGGCACCCAAAGCGCTTTACATGGTGTACAGTTTGAACTGAATCAGCTTTTCATGGTATGAATTTGGATCTTCTCACTCTAGGTTATTGATCTGGGAGGTGAGCCCATTACAGCTAATGAGTACGTCAGCCTTGGAAGAGTGACTGAGTTTAAATATGGTGCCCAACTGGGAGAGGTCTTCAGAAAGTGGAACAACCAGAAGCTTTCCTACGCTAAGTATGTGTTGTTTCTACTGGTGTATCTAAGTAAAATATTACACAATTAAAAAAGTTTTTTTTAAAATATAACAGAGATATGTCGCTGTTAATAGTGCTCTTTGTAAAGGAAAAACAAACTGATAAAAACTACTATAAAGGTGCAGGGGCTTTGCACCAATTGGTCATATTTTCAGGTTAAAGGCAAAGTCACATCTTCACAGCCTCCAAAAATGTATCAAACATCCATCATATGTTGAATTTATGACTATTAAAATTTGACATGGGAGGGAACATTTGCTGTATCATGTGCAGGATACATTTATTTCAATATCAATGGACTTTCATTAATGTCAGACCATAACCCAGCAGCTAGCTGGCTTACTGATGAACCTAGTGAAGTCATGAAGTGAATCAAGGCCATAAATATCCATAAATAGTTGTTATATCTTTGTTGACACTCACCCTGCCACCACCACCCTTTATTTTCTTTTTGCTATCTTCATTGCTCTACTTTTTGGCCACACATTTGTTTTGTTTTCTGAAGTACACAAGTCCACATGACAATGATCTATGTAATTCCTAACTCATTTCTCTTCTTCTTATCAAATTAGATTGCTTGGCAAATTGTTTTTTTTTTTCACTTCTTTTTTGTTGATCCTCCATGGCTGCTGCTAGTCAAATGTAAGAAATTATCAAGATACTACATGTTGCTTTGAAATAGCATGGTAAAGATTAGGCTTAAGTGTGGTTAGTACAACTAGCTAAAAGTCTATCTTAAGTACTGGTCAGAACAAAGACAGTAAAGATCAGCGATAATAGTAAAATAATAAATACATTTCTAATTTGTTTTGATGTATTTAGGAACTGGGGAGAAGGATGGGGTTTCATGGCTAACGGGAATGCTCTGGCCTTCGTTGACAACCATGATAACCAGAGAGGCCATGGTGCTGGCGGTGCAGCCATCCTTACATTCTGGGACCCCAGACTCTACAAGATGGCTGTTGGTTTCATGCTTGCCCACCCTTACGGTGTAACTAGGGTCATGTCTAGCTATCGCTGGGACCGCAACATTGTAAACGGACAAGTATGTTCACTCGTAAGAAAATAATGCAATATTTAGTGTCTATTAGAAACTTTTTTATTGACTACATTCATCAATGCTTGTGTTACAGGATCAGAATGATTGGATTGGACCCCCCAGCAATGGTGATGGGTCAACCAAGCCTGTTCCTGTCAATCCTGACCAGACCTGTGGGAATGGATGGGTTTGTGAGCATAGATGGCGTCAGATCACGTAAGTCCACAGAAATCAGGAGAAAGCACACTGACCTTATGCAAAGTCAAATAGTTCTGCTTTGTCAGCTGGACCATCAAAACTATAATCATCATGTGTTATGATTGTAATTTGTCCTATCTCCTGTCTAGTAACATGGTCATTTTCCGTAATGTGGTCAATGGACAGCCTCTATCCAACTGGTGGGACAACCAGGGCAATCAGGTTGCCTTTGGGCGTGGTAATCGTGGTTTTATCGTTTTTAACAATGATGACTGGTAAGGATTTTTTTCTCTTTGTGTGACTGTTTCCTAATACTGTACAGTTTCACAAAAAAAGCAGACTATTTGAGAGCACAACAAAATATAGCTAATATGAACATCATTCATCAATAAGATTTACAATTTTGACATTAAATGTATTCTAGAACGACAAAAAACGCTTACTTTTTTGTAGTTTCATAAAGAGCACTATCAGTTGTGTACAAGAAATTACACTATTATTATTATTATTATTATTATTATTATTATTATTATTAGACATCGGGAAATGTCTCTAAATTTATTTTCGCTGTTACTTCCAAACAAGCATTATAGTTTAATTGTGTCACTGTTGTTTCTTTAAAGTTAGGCTGATCTTTATTTTCCATTTCAGGGACCTAGATGTCAGCCTGAACACAGGCATGTCTGGTGGAACCTACTGTGATGTAATTTCTGGTCAAAAGGAAGGAAGCAAATGTACTGGGAAGCAGGTCACTGTTGGTGGGGATGGCCGTGCCCACTTTTGGATCAGTAACAAAGATGAGGACCCCTTCATTGCTATACATGTGGATTCTAAACTGTAAATCCATAATAAAATAAATCTTTCAAATTCAAATAAAGCATACTGTTGAAAGTGAAGATTTTTTTTGTCATTTTTAACATATTTATTTAAATGAAATAAGCACACACAACAGTCATACTAGATCCTTCATTAATTTAGGCTTGAATACATTATCAAATACTGGTAAAACATTTACATTATAATATGTTGGTCTCTTATCGTCTACTGGGCGCACTGTTTTACCATTTTACACCTTTATATCCACTTATGTGTGAGCAAGTTTGCATAATATATAACGTGGCATTGTGCATTTAAATGTATTTATACATTTAAATTGTATGTCAAAAGAGAAAATAAGAATTTTATGGTTGCAATTTATTTTGGACTTGTATTTTTACAAAATGAGAATAATTAAGAGAAACTTTGTTGAGGCCATGAAGCTAAAGCATAAGTAATTAAGCTAGACATAGCTGCATTCACTGACAAATTATTTGACTCTAAATAAATAAACTAGAGAGATACTAGGGCCTCCTTCTGAATCGACATGCCTGGTACACCTCACCCAGGAGGCGCTGAGGCGGCATTCCAATCAGATGCCCGAATCCCCCAAAAAACAAGAAAAACAAAACAAAACAGTGCAACACCAGACAGAACAGAACAATACAGACACAAGATAGTGCAGACACAACAGTGCAATAAAACAGTGCAACAATGACAGTGGGTTGTGCAAAAGGTGAGCATTGTGCAAAAAGTAACTTGGTGTACAAAAGTGTGTGTGTGCGTGTATGAGATTGTGCAGATAAGTGCTTGAGGTAGTGACGTGTATGAAAGCATGTGTGTGTGTGTCAGTTCAGTCACTGAGTGTTCAGGAGTCTGACAGTTTGTGGAAAGAAACTGTTTCGCAGTCTGGCAGTGCAATGCTCCGATACCTCTTGCCAGAAGGCAGCTGGGTGAAGATTGTGTATGAGGGGTGCATGGGGTCCTCCACAATGCTGGTGGCTTTGCGGATGCAATAGGTGTCCGATACAGTGCAGTTACCATACCAGACAGTGATGCAGCTGCTCAGGACATTCTCGATAGTCCCTCTGTAGAAGGTGGTGAGAATGGGTGTTGGGAGACGAGATCAAGTTACAAGTTACTTGAACCTCAATATGAACCAATGGTCTGCTTCACAAAAAGGATGACCCCGCGGGCGGAGCAATACAGTTTTATACCACAACAAAAACAAGTATTATCTTCTCCTGGGAAATGACGCAGCCGGTCCTGCTGTCCATGACTGGGTCTTCTCCCACACTTCATTCACTTCTGACTTTGTCTTGCAACTGCTCCTTTTCCTGGAAAAAGATAGAGAAAAAAAACTTTTTAAAAAACACCTCACTCCCTAACCTTGCTGTATTAACATTAGCTAGCAATTCTCAGCCAGTTTTCTTCTACTTATTATCTAAGTCTGGGACATTCTGTTCAGACTCCCTTGGACCAGAAAAATATCCCCCTGACTTTAACTAGTTATGAAGTGTAAGCATGTTTGCAAATCCCTCTGCAACTCAACATGTCAGTCTCAATAATTCAATACAATCATAGCGCCAAATTGAAGCATTTGACCTTTAATACATGGAGTGCTCTTAATGAGCACAATTGCAATGTGCATATAAAAGTCCCAAAAACAGCTTTATTTAATCATTTTATTCCTAACATGGGCCTTCTTCGTTATGGAGCTGGTGTTGAGGGACGAGGGACCAACCACCACGAATCAGGAATTACCACCACGACAGGCACCAACCACCTTGTGAGCATAGCTCCTTGTAGATGCCTCAGCAATGGAAGTGCAGAATATGGTCTATTCGGACTCAATGTCCCCAGCCTCCCTCAGAAGTCCTGCTAGAGGTGTGAGTTGAAGATCTCCCTGACTTGGGCCTCTGCCAGACATTCCCAGCGCACCCACTATATTGTTATGCCCCTCAGCAGCCCCTATTCTCTTTGTAGTGGCAGTGCAAGAGTCTTCAGCCGTTACTAATTGACCACACCTGGTGAGGTGTGGATAAAGGCATACCTGAGGGAGGCTTTTGGGGAGGCACACCAGTCTTTGTCTTAGTGGCACCAGCTATTTTAGCTAACTTATTATATCATTTAAAATAAAACCTCTTCTCTGTGAAATTCTGGTGTTAGCCTCCATATTTATGTTGCAGCTTTTGATCTGAGTCGTAACAATATGTTTAGGTGTGTCAGGTCTGTCCAGCTTCATCCCCTACCACTTTATCCAACTCTCCACCAGGTGGCGATCAGTTTACAGCTCAGCACCTCTCTTCACCAGAGTGTCCAAGACATATACTCGCAGATCTGAAGATACAATTACAAAATCAGTAATCAACCTGTGACCTAGGGTGTCCTGATGCCGTCCACACTTGTAACATCCTTATGTTTGACCATGACGTTAATTATTGGCAAACTTTGGTTTACACAGAAGTCTGATAACAAAAAACAGTGTCAGTTTTCATGACTCTAGGAAGGAAACTGAGCAAAAATGGCCTGCATGGCAGAGTTCCAAGACGAAAACCACCTCTGAGCAAAAGGCAGATAAAAGCTCATCTCAGTTTTGCCAGAAAACATCTTGATGATCCCCAAGACTTTGGGGAAAATACTCTGTGGACTGATGAGACAAAGTTGAACTTTTTGGAAGGTGTGTGTATATCTGGCGTAAAAAAGCATTTCAGAAATGGAACATCATACCAACAGCAAAATATAGTGGTGGTAGTGTGATGGTCTGGGGCTATTTTGCTACCCCAGGACCTGAAGCATGTCCAGCCATCTGTTCATGACCTCAAGCTGAAGTGCATTTGGGTTCTGCAGCAGGACAATGATCCAAAACACACCAGCAAGTCCACCTCTGATTGGCTTAAGAAAAACAAAATGAAGATTTTTCAGCGACCATATCAAAGTCCTTACCTGAATCCAATTAAGATGCTGTGGCATGACCTTGAAAGGCAGTTAAATGTGGCTGAATTACAACAATTCTGTAAAGACGAGTGGGCCAAAATTAAATAAAAGACTCATTGCCAGTTATTGCAAACGCTTGATTGCAGTTGTTGCTGCTAAGGGTGGACCAACCAGTTATTAGGTTTAGGGAGCAATCGCCTTTTCTTAAGGGCCATGTATATTTGGATTTTTTGTCCCTTAATAAACAGCTTCACTCGGAGACTACATTTCTTCTTTACTTGTGTTATATTTGTCTAATACTTACATTTGTTTGATGATCTGAAACATTTAAGTGTGACACATGTACAAAAAAAAGGAAATCAGGAAGGGGCAAACATGTTTTCACACCAATCTATAGCCGGTATCTTTTAACCTCACACAGTAGCTCAGGCTACTTCTCCACCGAAAAGAGGTGACATCCCACGTCCCAGTAGCCACAATGATTGCATTATCACTAATTAACTACATAAGCAGTTTTTTTATGTTTCCTATTGTAACAGCAGTTTGGCTAGCAGGTCCAGCTGGCATGTGGTGTGGAGGTTTGCGGGATAACTCAAAGACAGTCAGTTAAATCAAACAACTGACCTTTATTCGTTGTCAGCAACATAAGACCATACAAGCCAGGTCTCCACGACTCTACTCTGTCGTACATATATGTGCGGGGATCGGTAGTCGCTGGCGCCAGCCTGTTACAATGATGAGGTCTCTCTGAACAGACACACAAACGTCATGTAATTGTCAAGGTCCTGAGTCCGTGGACTCAGTGGTTTTGTTTTGATTGTTATTATCTTTTGTTTCGATTTAAATTCTGATTAAGATTTTCTAGTTCTTAGGTTTTATTTTCTGTGTTCCCTCTGTACTGTGTTAGTATTGTGTCTCTGTGTTCATGTCATTTCCTGTTTTATTTTGACAGTGCCATGTCCTATGTTAGTGTGTCTAGTTTTGCTTCCCCTTGTCTAGTTATGTCCAATTTATCCCAGCTATGTCTCCCTCCTGCTTCTCATTCCCTGATTGCTCCTTTGTGTATTTGAGCCCTGTGTTTTCTCCTGCTTGTTGCTGGTTCTTCTGTGTTATCTCCCGGTGTCTCCCTGTGTCTCTGTTTAAGGTTTCAGGTTTTAGGTTAGTTTTGTTAGTTTTTTCCCAGTATAGGTTATCTTTAGGTTCTTCTCATTCCATCTCCACTTTTGTTTGTATTTCCACCACTTAAATAAAGCTCACTTGTATCTTTAAGCCGTGCCTGCATCTTGGGTCCTAATTCTCACCCTCCACACGGCTTGCCCCATCAAACCGTGACAGTAATGGCTGCCACACTATACTCACCCACCCACTAGGAGACTCCCCCAACTACTACAATAGTAGGACAACTCCCCCTAGTGGTGCTATAACACAATAAGGGTTGTTACACTATGCAACATGTTTACTCTATAAAAACACAGCTTTTAAGGGATATTTAGATGTTTTTAGAATAAACCTTGTGTGAAATATTACAATATAGAACCTGCAGTACATAACCTTGTATAGGCTACATATACTTGTGCAAGACATTATAAACAATAAGTAAATTTAAATTAAAAATCTGGAAATTTTAAATTGAAAATCTGAAAATGTACATTGTGCGAATGGAATGTTAAAGTGCTTTGTGCCATATTAGCACAGCAATGTATTGACAGAGCAAAGCAAGTAGAGTAAAAAAAAGTGACCAGAGTGACCAGAGTAATGTAAACGGTAATGTATAACAGTGACCAGTGTAGTGTGACCAGAGTGACCAGAGTAATATAGTCAATAGTGAAGCAGCATGATCAGTGTAGCAGCGTGTGACATAATAATAAATCAGGCATGATATGAAATATGACAGTGAAAGTTCTGGGATGTGACAAGAATATGATATAAGGTCCTGTTTCAGTCACTTATGGTGATGCTATGAGGGGAGTGCGGCCGTGTTCTGATTTAGGACTCGGATGGTCTGAGGATAGAAACTCCTCTTGCCCTGACAGTGCAGAGTGGGATAAATCTAACTAATGAAACAGAGGAAATAGAACTAAACATAATGCACACAGATAAAAGGTTAATCACAATATAGCAGGAACCATACATGGGAATCTAAACAGTGACAAAAGTCAAACTGAAAATACTGGGGCAATGACCCAGGTACCCTGACAGAAAAAACGAAGAAGTCGACTGAAAAAACATAAATAATAGTGTCCAAGGTTTAAAGAGAAGGCTAGAAAATGGATAGCTTTCAAGCTCTCAAAGGAAAAAAAATTGGAAACAAAGATATTATGAAAAAAGACTACAGGCACTACAGGAAAAAGAAGAAAAATGGGTTGAGAACAAAGACCAAGTTAAATATAGAGAAGAAAGAAAAAAAATGTCCTGAATCACTTCACATCACAATATATTGAGAAACTCCAAGGTGAGCTGTGAGCTCTGCAGAAGCTAGTTTGGAATTTATCAGGAATGCTGTACTTTTTCCAAAATCTTAATAAACAAATAAATTAAAAAAAAAAAAGATTTGTGTATGATTTCTAAAAACAAAGGTCAGGAGTGGATTAATACCAGAATTCTTAAAATAAGTAGGGGTTTGACTAGACACTAGTAAACCAATAATTAAATTAAGTTCATAGGGACCAATAGAGTAAAACACATTTTTGAAGAAAAAGAGAGGTTAATTGTCAGGAGAGCAGGAAAATGGACTGCTAAATATTTGTAAAGTACAAACAAATTCAGGTACAAAAATATTTTTATAAAAGTTTGATTAAAAAAACCCAGTGTAAATATAATCTTGTCACATTGTCCAAATTTTCAGAATAACATTTATACACTATTAATTCATATGAAATGGAGTGTTTTGCTAATATTTTCCTGCACGCAGCAGAATAACCAGTTATAACCGGTTATAATCGGAATAACGTGTTATTTAGTTGTGTACCTGAATAGTAAGAACAGTAAATAGCTCTGTACACAATTGTCAAAGGCTGTCATGCTATTATGTAATTATGTACATTTCCATGTTTTAAATTTTCGCTTAAAATACAAAATGCTCAGTTTGTTATTTTCCAACAAATAATTGCAATTATCACACACTAGAAACACACATAATTAAAGAAAAAAAAGTTAAACAAGAGCAGTCTGAAACTCCCAAGTTCTTTGGAGTAATCTTTGGAATACTATGTGAACATCATATTTCTGTGGTTCCAGCCTGAAAAAAATTCATACAAAATAAATTCATAGGAAATGGAGTGTCTCTATTATTTTTCTTTTGGACACAGCTGAATATCCTGTTGGGTTAATAAGTTTTGTAGCTAAATAGCCTTTTAGGTTATTCAGGTGCACTGCAGTAGCTATAAAGCTACTGTTATATCTCTCTAACCCAGTGTTTCCCAACCACTGTGCCACGTCACAGAGGTGTGGCCATGAGAAATGATCAGGTGTGCCGTGGAAGATTATCTGCAATAGATAAATATTTGAAATTAAAAAGTCTGACCTGGGTCCTGGACAAAATTCCGACCCAGATGAAGGCCCTAGCATGAGTAGTGGTCAGAAGAAAGCAAAAAAGGTATACTGGGGGCAATTTTGCGCGGGGAAAAATGATCAATATGCGTTTTGTGACATTTTTGTTTGGTGGTGTGCCGTATGATTTCTCTAACGTGAAATATGTGCCGTGGCTCTAGAAGGTTGAGAAACACTGCTCTAGCCAAATGTCAAGGACGGTCATACCATTATCTAATTACCTACATGTTTACTTTTCCATATTTTAGATTTTCAACTAAAATAAATGGTGTTCAGTGTGTTTACTTTCGAACAAATAACTCCCATCATCACACACTAAATCACACAATTAAAAAAAAAACTAAACAAAAACAAGCTACACAAAAGCAGTCTGAGACTATCAAGGTATCTTCATAGCCCTTGTTTGAGTAACCTTTCGGATATGTGCACCTTATATTTTTGTGGTTCCAGTCCAGAATTGCATCACATCTTCTTCCATTCAGCTTGATTAAAAACAGAACAAGGGAATTTTGATAAAAATGCACCTGTTTCGTTTCCA